>QFDD01000019.1:0-131029 GCA_006871305.1 Vachellia collinsii | reverse complement strand
ATGCATTGAGGCGCTACTTACCCCCAGGTAGTGGCTTCGATCCCTGGGGAGGCGAGTTGTGAAACCTCTAGGGGAGAGGTTATAACCTGGCTGCCAAAAGACCTCAGGGAGGTGGGGTGAGGTAGTCCGGCACCGTCAGGGACCCGGTGGGGTGAAGCCGTGCCGTTACATCCAGCCTAGTCCACACTCAAGCCTCAAGCAGCAAATCTGTCGGTCATATCTAAAGCTCCAGCTGCAAATTCGTCAGACCATCGCTTTGTTCCAGCCGAATCCCACTCGACCGAACCATCATCTTCAACAACAGTAAACGTTCCAACTGTGACGGTCACAGCAGTCGGCGACGATGAGCAAGGTCATTTCAGTCCTTGGATGATGGTGCAGAAACCGGTGAAATTTCGGCCCCCTCGTCAGCAGCCTGTTACCTCGAAAACTAGAGGTGTCAGAGTGGTCAATCGGTCAAGGTATGGGGCTCTAGGAAGCTTGGAAAAAGAAGACACTGAAGGGGCAAACCAGCTGGAGCAAAACGCAAAAGAGGAAGTCTTAGGGTCTGAAAATTTGCAGGCATTAGGTGGAGAGGCTCAGACTAAGAATGCCCTTAACAAGAATAAGGAAGTGGCGGCGGGTCCCACTCTGAAAGTAAGGAAAGGTCAATCCAAGATAAAAAAAGGAAACACCAAGAAAAAAGGAAATATTGGATCCTCCTTGGCCAAAGATGGGCTCACGTTGGGCTTGCTTCTAAACTCTACTACTAATGTGGATAAATCAAATCAAGTGGGCCCAAGTGGTAAGGGAAAGGCAAAAGAAATGGGCCAACGTACCCATAATGTTGTGAGAGGTAATTTAGCTCTTGTGGTTAAAAAGAAGGATAAGTCAATTGGGCCACACTTGGGAAAGGGCCTCCAAATTGAGGATGCTCATTTAAGCCACAAACAAGAGACCAATGCCACTATTCATCCTCAAAGCCATTTGTCTATATCATAGAAGAATTCCCCCTACCTAAGGTGATCTACTCAGAACCCAGGCCACCAGACCTAGCTGATAGACATTTAATGGGAGAGGAAGACCACATGGAAGATGCAGCGACGGATTTGGAGAGCCTTGATGAGGCGACATCTATATTGGGGAAGGCGACCACTTAGATGATTTTGATGTGGTCCCGGAAACGACCTCATCCAGGTATTGACCTGATCTCTCTCCTTTTTATTAATCGTTATGATTTTGGCAAGTTGGAATTGTAGGGGAGCGAGTAGTCGATCCTTCCCTATTCTTGTTAGAGATATCGTGAGGAAAAATAAAATTGATATCTTTTGTCTTATTAAGCCTAGAATAAGTGGCGATCGGGCCAACCAGATTGTTAAACGCTTAGGCTTTAACAACTGGATCAGAGTTGAGGCCTCTGACTTTGCTGGTGGTATTTGGCTTTTTTGGAATGAAAAAGACTATGATGTTGACTATGTCACCTCCAACACTCAATTTCTTCACTGCAGAGTTCGTAATATCAACCTTGGCCATTGTTTCTCGGCTACTTTTGTTTATGGGGAGACAAACTATAGGAAAAGGATTCATCTTTGGCAGTCTATTATAGCAATTACTGATAGAGCCAGGAATTTGGGCCGGGCCCGTAGGGCTGGCCCGATTAGGCCCGATTAATTGGAGGGCCGAGCTTGTGATTTTAAGCTTCCAGAAGGAAACGGGCCTAAAAGGGCCAGCCCTGTAGGGCTGAGGGCTGGCCCTTTTAAGCCCGCCATAATTTTTTTATATTTGTTTAAATAATTTATATGTATTTTACATAATAAACATATTTTAAATTTATGATTTTGGTTTATTATTTGTTGCAAAAACTTAAAATGATGATGATGATGTTACATATGAAATACTTCATATTTTTTATCTTGCCAAAGCAAAGCCTTATGAGCCTATTCCTAGTGAAACTTGGTCAAATGCAAATATTCTTAAAATTGAAGATAGCAATAATAATTGATGATGAAAGAAGCGTATATTATATGATTTGTGAACTTAAGTTTAAGACTTTTAGAATGTTTATTATTTTTGATACAGTTATTTAGATATGATTTTATATGTTTTAGAGTAAGAAAATTGTATTATGCAAAAAAATAGTGTTTTTTTTAAAAAAAAATAAAAATTGTGAACAGTGCCGGCCCGTGGGTCGGCCCGCGGGCCGGGCCTGAAGAAATGGGGAATTTTGGGGACTAGGGCCTAAACGGGCCGGCCCGTTTAGGCCCTAGGCCCTATAGGGCCGGCCCTATTTCCCAGCTCTAATTGCTGATCATATTGAGGATGAATGGATAATGTTGGGAGACTTTAATGCTTACAGATATCCAACTAATAAAATTGGCGGAGCTCCTCCGCAAGGTCTCTCTATGCAGCATTTTGAAGAATGCATTACTAATGCTGGCCTCTTAGAGATTAAAGACCCTAAGGATAATTATACTTGGGAGCGTGAAGGCCTTATGGAAAACATTGATTGGGTGTTTTGCAATTTAGCCTGGGAAATTGCCTTCCCTCAGACCAATGTCCACTATGACTTAAAATACAAGTCTGATCATAAAGTTGTCATAGTTTCTTGCCTAAACAACCCTCTTACTCACAGTGCTAAACGCATATTTCACTTTCAAGCTGCTTGGCAATTAGAAGAGGGGTTTCAAGAAATTATTGACGAAGCCTAGGAAGACAGAGATTGGACTTAGGGAGTCCATCGCTTCCAGCAGACAGCAAGTGCCTGGAATGATTCTCAGGTTGAAAGCATTCCTAATAAAAAGAAGTCCATTCTCAGACGCTTGGAGGGCATTGACCGATGTAAAAAGAATCGTGTTGCGAACGGTCTCCAAAAAATTGAAAAAAAGCTTTGGGAGGATTATAACAGGCTGCTTGACCAGGAGGAGTTGATTTGGTTCCAAAAATCACGATGCCAATGGCTTCAAGGGGGAGATAGAAATACTAAATATTTCCATGCCTCCACTGTCGCCAAGAGGAAGAACCAGAAAATCCTTGCGCTTCAAGATGCTGATGGCACCTGGACTCATGACCCAGAGCTCCTTAAAGCTATGGCTACAAGATTCTATCAAGATCTTTACACCAAGGATCCCAATGTCCCCAGTAATTCTGATTGGCCCAATAGATTCCCTCCTTTGAATCCTGACCAGTTGATCAATCTCCATAAAGGAGTGGACAACATTGAAATAAAGAATGCAGCCTTCGCGATGGGGTGCCTTCAAAGCACCTGGTCCTGATGGCCTTCACGCACACTTTTTTCAATCTCAATGGAGTAAAGTGGGTAGCAAAATTTGTCAATTCGTGAGAAAGGCTTTTGATAACCCGAAGAGCATCCAAGACGTTAATCAGGCCAATCTCATCCTGATCCCCAAAGTGGATAACCCGGTTATACTAAAGGATTTCAGGCCCATCTCCTTGTGCAATGTTAGTTTCAAAATTATTACGAAACTCATTGCTAATAGACTTCGTTGCATTATGAATGACCTGATTGATCAAGAACAATGTAGCTTCATCACTTCTAGATCAAGTTGTGATAATATCATCATCGCCCAGGAAGCTATACACCTCATGAGGACCAAGCCTGGCAGGAAAGGATATGTTGCAGTTAAAGTTGATTTGGAGAAGGAGAAGGCCTTTGATAGACTTGACTGGGGATTCTTGGAGCAAACTCTCCGGGATGTTGGCCTAAGAGACTCTTTGATTGGGATAATTATGGCTTGTGTTACCTCAACTTCTATGAAAGTGCTTTGGAACGGTCATGAAGGTCCTGAATTTACTCCATCGAGGGGAATTCGCCAGGGTGATCCTCTTAGCCCTTATCTCTTTGTGCTATGCATGGAAAGACTGGGGCACCTCATCAAAAGAGAGTGTGAGAGGCAGCGTTGGAAACCCTTAAAATTCAGGAATGATGGGCCTTCCATTTCTCACTTATTCTTCGCTGACGACTTGCTCCTGTTTGCAGAAGCCTCTGTTCCCCAAATGAATGTCATAAAGCAGATCATGAAGCAATTCTGCCTCTATTCTGGACATAGGATCAATCTGGACAAGTCCAAAGCTTTTTTCTCCAGAAATGTGAGCCTCAACCGTATCCATAACTTAAGTCAAAGGTTGGGAATTCGCTCAACTCCTGATCTGGGGAAGTATCTTGGGGTGCCTATGATCCACACCAGAGTTACCAAGGCCACCTATGGTCACATCACCAAGAAAGTTCAGTCTCGCCTATCATCTTGGAAAGGTAAACTCCTCACCATGGCAGGCCGAACTGTTCTTATCAAAGCCGTTCTCTCTGCTCTTCCCACTTATCAAATGCAGTCTACATTACTGCCCAAAGGGGTTTTGGAGGAAATCGAGAAGGTTAGCCGTAATTTTTTGTGGAGCCAAGATGTGCAAGTTAAGAAGATGCACCTTATTGCCTGGCATAAGATTATGAAGAATAAGAAAGCTGGAGGACTTGGCATTAAGAATTTAGAACTCCATAACAAAGCCTTCATTATGAAACTTTGTTGGGGTCTAATCACCAATCCCAAAGCTCGTTGGGTGTCTTGTCTTCGGGCCCAATACAACTGTGTTGATGGTCTCATTCCAGTTGTCACTGAGGGGAGATCAAGCTCCGCTACCTGGAAAGCCATAACTAAGGTTTGGGACATATTCTCCAATGGTGTAGGAATGAGAGCAAACAATGGTCAATCAACCAAGTTTTGGTTGGACCCTTGGACACCCTTACCCAAACCTCTTATTGATTATGTTTCCCAAAACCATGATCAGATCAACCCAGCTGAGGTGGTGGTTGATCACACTCTTCCTAATGGGAGCTGGAATACGGCTAGGTGGCAATCTTTCTTCCCTCCAGATATCATTCGCACTCTCATGCAGCTGAGACCCCCCACTAACAGTAGGCCTGATGCGATATATTGGAAAGAAACCACTGATGCCACCTTCTTAGTTAAGGTGGCTTATCTGTTTCTTACCAAGTCTAATGATGAGATGGTTAATCCGTTCTGGCAGAGGCTTTGGCGTTGGCATGTGCTTGAAAAAATAAAATTCTTTCTCTAGCAAGCCAGTCATGAAAGATTGATCACTAATTCTCTTTGAGCTAAAAGAGGCATTACAACCTCAGGAGAGTGTCCGTTTCAATGTCGCTGTGAGGAGAGTGTTCTCCATGTTCTGAGAGATTGTAAGAGAGCTGAGAATATATGGAAAGAACTTATTACTCCTAACATGTATTCTGTTTTCTTTTCTTATGATTTGCAGGTTTGGCTTAATTGGAATGCTAAGTCACAGCCCGGAAAGCCAAGACTTTCCCAGTGGCCATGGGCAAAGATCTTTGCACATGTATGTTGGCTCATATGGAAGACTAGATGTACACAGATCTTTCAGTCCAGGACAATCACTACTCATGAACTTCTTAACCTCTGCATTATCACCTCATGGAGACGCCATCAGGAGGGAAGTTCACTCACCAGATATTCCAAGGCAACACGAGAATGGAGACACATTGGAGACCACCTACAAGCGGCTGGTTACGACTTGATGTGGATGCTTCTGTTCGACACCACAACCAAGCAGCATGTGGAGGTGTTTTTCGAGACGAGCGGGGTCAATGGAGAATGGGGTTCACCAGGACAATTGGTCAAGCATCGGTCACTGAAGCAAAGATTATGGCAATCCACACAGGTTTGCAGATTGCCCAACATCTGCAACTTCACCAGGTGCAGCTATACACAGATTCTCTCGAGGCGGTCAACCTCTTGATGAGAGATAGCGGAACCAACCTCTCGTTACGACCTTTGGTTGAAGAGACTAGACATCTCCTATATGGTGATTGGCACATTGAGTTGTTTCATGCCAGAAGGGAGACCTTGACATGTGCCGACATTTTGGCTAAGGAGGGTCATTCGCCACACCAGTAATTGTGCTTACTACATGATGTTACTAACTCTTGTAGGGATGCTTTTTTGAGGGACAAATCTTTTGTGGAGGGAATATTTCCTCCGACTGGGTAGCCTTTAAAACCCACAAGCTTTAAGCTTGCCGTCTGTATTAAAAAAAAAAAGTAATCTATCCTCTACCAGTAAGCACTTCAAACTAAAAACCAGCTAAGCCCAAAGGCAAATTCAGACATAAACCAGCAATAGAAATTAAACAAAAACCCAAAAAAGATCAAAATGAATTCAAATATTGATTACTTCCTAGCCTTGCACATGTCTTCAGCTAGGATTTTCAGTAAAGGAGAAGGGGGTTTTTCAACCCACTCTTGCGAGCACATCTCCCGTACAGCTGCTCGCGCACACCAATCAGTAGCTAAGTTGTATTTTCTAGGAATCCACTCAAAGAAAAAATGCCCAAGAGTTTTGCCTAGATTACCAATTTCCTCCACTATGTTCAAACATTCCCACTTTGGGCATTGGATTTCGTTTTTCATAGCTTGAACAAGTGAAAGACAATCTGATCTCATCAGTACAGATTCTATGCCCATATCAATACACCTTTCTATTCCTTTCAGCATTGCTCGCTTCTGCCTTGAAGGGAGAGGAGGCTTTGCAGATATCTCCTGACAGACATAAAGGCTCTCCCATTATGTTCCTTCCAACCAGCCCCAAGCTAGCCATCCTTTTTGTTTCACCATAAGCACCATCACAGTTAAAGATAATGCCTTCCCCTTCAAACTCTCCACCCCATCCAGCCTTTTTATCTTTTCCACTTGTTTCTTTGCTATCACTTTGTTGTTCCATTCATTGACATGCCAAAATGATTCCAGCAGGTCCGTGGCAATCTGTATTATGCTCATGGGATCATAGTTTTTATTTTCAAAAATGAATGCACACCTTGCTTTCCAGATCTGCCATAGTAAACAAGCAAATAAAGCTTTTGCTTTCTCTGTACACTCCCCACCCCTCAGCAGCTCCATCATCCATCTGTCCATCCTAGTTATTTTCATGTCTTCTATTTTTAGCCCAAGAGCACAGCCAAACCACACCACCCTAGTTCTATGACATAACAATAGGAGATGTTCAATTGTTTCAGGCTTAGCATTACACAGTTGACAATTAGGATCAGGAGTGCACCTCTTTTTCCACAAAGCTTCTTGAGTTGGTACAGCACCACTGACCACTTTCCATAGGAAGAACTTGACTTTCATTGGTACTTTCAGCTTCTAGATTTCTTTCCCCAGCATTTTATCCACACCCATTGAGCTACACGATTGTTTTAAGGGTGCTTTAACTTTGCTCTTTGCCCTCCTATACCCTCCTTTAACAGTATAGACTCCATTTCTGGCCGAAGTCCAAACAGGTCTGTCTGTTTTTGGCCACTTGGGAAGCATGATTTTTTTTATAGCTTTTTCTTCCTCTTTCGTGATAAGTCCCCTTATTTTCTCCAGGTTCCATCGCTGTTGGTAGATTAATTCTGCCACAGTCCACTCACTTGTCTCCTGATTTGGACACACTGAATGCAGCTTATATGACAGTAAGGATGGGATCCAAGGGTCGTTCCATATTTTGTTGTGTGAACCATCTCCAATATTGAAGCAAATCTGGTCTTGTAGCAAAGTTCTCCCCTCTAGCAGGATTATCCAGGCCCATGAAGGCCTACCTCCTTTTGTAGCTTCAAGAAAGCTTCCCTTCGGGTAGTATATTCATTTGATAATCTTGGCCAATAGCTCATTAGGCTCATTCAATATTCTCCACCCTTGTTTAGCCAATAGAATTTTCTTGAAACAGTGGAAATCCCTGAATCCCAAGCCTCCTTCTTTTTTTGAGTCTGTCATAGCTTTCCAATTCACCCAGTGGATCTTGTTTTCAGCTTCCTTTTAGCCCCACCAAAATTTAGCTAGCATGCTATCTAGCTCTTTACATGTGGCAATAGGGAATAAAAAACATGACATAGGGAACATTGGAATGGCACTAGCCACTGCCTTTATCATTGCTTCTTTCCCTGCTGTAATTAGGAGGCGTTGCTTCCAATTTTGTCTTTTCTTCCGCACCTTATCTTTTACAAAACTAAGTGCTTCCACTTTTGAGTGCTTCCACAATACAGGCAGCCCTAGGTATTTGCCTGGATCTTCTGCTTCCTCCACTCTCAAAATCTGGGTTACTAGCTGCCTCTTCTCATCTGGAGTGTTGTTAGTGAAGAAAGCACATGATTTTTGAAAATTTACCCGCTGCCCTGAGGCCTCACAGTATATATCAATGATTCTCTTCAACATTTCCACATTTTCCTTGCTCACTTGCAAAAAGAAGACAGAATCATCCGTAAAGAAACAATGTGTGATCATTGGTGAATTTTTACTTAGCCGAATGCCTTTGATTGCTTTAGCTTTAGCACAAAAATTAATAATTTGTAATAACACATCTAAGATGATAATGAACAAATAAGGGGATAAGGGGTCCCCTTGTCTCAATCCCCTTTCAGGCTAATTCTTTGCTACTATTTTCCCTGATAGTAGGAGATTAAATTGAACGGAACACATGCAATTGTATATTTTTTTCCACAAATTGGTTGCTGAATCCCATCCTTCTTAGCACCTCCAATAGGAAGTCCCACTCCACTCTATCATAAGACTTATTCATGTTGAGCTTCAAGGCCATTTCAGATTTCTTCCCACTTTTAACCAGCAAGTAGTGAAAAGCCTCATGCACTATCAGAATGTTGCCAAAGATCAGCCTGCCTAGAACAAATGCTCGCTGGTTTGGGGATATTATCTCACTCATCAACCCCTTCATTCTATTTGTCATTACTTTCGAGAATATCTTGTATGAGAAGTTGCATAGACCTATAGCCTAAACTGACTTAACATCTCTACATTTTCCGTTTTAGGAACTAAGACCATATCTGTTACGTTTATCCTTTCCAATGAGAGGCCTTTCTCAAAGAATTGTTGTACTAAAGAGACCATCTGTTCACCAACCACTTCCCAAGCTTTGTGATAGCAAATTCCTGAGTAGCCGACAGGTCCCAGAGCTTTTAGGTACCCAATTGAAAGACTGCATCCTTCACTTCCTCCTTTGTTACAGGTAGCATAACATCTTTGTTCATCTCCTCTACAACTACTTTTTCCACGAATTGTAGGATGAGGCTGAAGTCTCGCTGCCCTTCAGTGGCAAATAACCCCTTGTAATACTTGGCAAAAGCATTCCCTATATCTTCTTGATTTTCTAGCCAGTCATAACTTTCATTTTGCACTCTTAAAATTTTATTCCTTCTCCTTCTTTGCATTGTGGTTTGATGGAAGAATCTTGTATTTTGATCTCCAAACTACAGCTACTGTATTCTCGATCTTTACGCCCAGTACTTTTCTTCTTTTTCCCATAATACTTCTAGTGTTGTAGCAATCTCTCTTGCCCTCCTGCCTCCTCCAAGCCCCAATCACCATTGTAGCACTGCCTAAACTGTTTGAGTAGCTCGTTTATTAGCTTTTTGTTATTTGAGAATTTCTCCCTACTCCATTTTACCAGCATTTTCCTTATTTTTCCCAAGTTTTCTTCTAGGTCTGCAATTAAATTTATTTTACTGCCTTCCCCATTCCAGTTTTCTTGGACCAGTTGCAAGAAGTCAAGTTCATCCACCCAGTTACATTCAAATCTGAATCTCCAGGGTGTTTTGGCTTCAGCTATTCAGTATAAAGAAGTACCGAGCAGTAGTCTGATCCTACTGACTCTAAAATAAATCCCTAAGCCTTTGGAAATGAGTTATTCCAGCTTAGGTTGCAAACCACCCTGTCTAGCTTTTCCTTTATGAATTCTTCCCCTTCCCTCTTGTTGAACCAAGTGAAACTCCCCCTTTTAACTCAATCTTCATCATTCCTAGGTCATCCATAAAATTCTGAAAGTTCCTCAGACCTCTAATAGCAAAGCTCCTTCCCCCAACTTTATCTGAGCTATACAACAGCTCATTGAAGTCTCCTATCATTATCCACGGAGTGTTAGCACTAGGGTTTAGGTGGGAGATTCTGGCCCACCATTCCTTTCCATCCTTCCTTTCTGGTATATAATTTCGCGTATATGGAATGTGACATATCCACATTGATTTCCACTTTTATAGTTCACCTTGACTTGCATATAATTTTGCGTACTACTCACAAACGCCACATTCACAGCAACTACTACCCATAGAGCTAAGCCACCAGAGAGCCCAATCGGGTCCACATACATGCTGTCAACAAACTTTAATTTCCTTCTTATTCTTTCTATTTTCCCTTTTTTCATTCTTGTTTCTGAGAGGAAAACTATAGTAGGCGAGTATTTCTTTACTAGGTGCTTTAGATGTCAAACTGTCAAGGTAGCACCTATGCCATGACAGTTCCAAGCTATAACACTCATGGCTTCATGGTGGCTATTTTCGACAAGCCACCATGCTCCTCTTCATTTAGCTCAAGGGTGCTACTGCCCCACTCCATTGGCTTCATTGTGTTTTCCATTGTATTCACCACACCAATAGGTACCTCAACTAACCCTTCCAAGCTCCTTCCTCTTGCTATATTCAGCTTTCTTTTCCTGCCTTTTCCATTCTTGGTGGAGATTTTCCCACTTGAAAGGAGCATTCACCCAGTGGAATAAGTTCAGCTGACTTCTTTTCTTCGTGATGATCATATTTCCTCCTCTTTGCATTTGGAGAGGGCCAATTTCCATCACCTTCTCCTTTCAAGCTTACTCCCTTTAATTTTCCTGCTAACTCCTCCTCCTCCATTGGTGGTGTCCATAGTACAATCTATTCTCTGCTGCATTTTTTCTTCTCCAATATCTTCCAGTGGAAGCTCCACTATACACTTTATACTGGATGAGCTAATTGCATGGGCACTCTTGGATAGAGGATCCCTTGATCTACTTCTACTCATTTCTTGTTTAGTCCTCTCAATTTTTCCTTCTTCATTTCGGCTTTTTTCCACTGCTTCAATTGACTTTTGTATATTCTTCCTTCCCATGCTAACTCTGTTTAGCTCTACCGGTTCAATTGGGATCCCACTCTCCCAACCTTCTTGGTTCCCTGCCATTTCCCCAACACTTCTTGTGTTCATATTTTCTTCATTGTTCACATTGTTTGACCCTTCGTCCGTTGTTGTTTCCCTATCAAATTGCTCCCTACTTTCCTCTTCGTAGCATTTCTTCCAACTTATCTATGTGCACCACCTCTGTTAGCACTCTTGCTCCTATCACTCCCATACCACCTCCATAGGGCATACCTACTGCTTGTTCACAGTTCTTTGTTTCATGTCCTACCCTTCTACATGTGTAGCAGTAGTGTATAAGTCTCTCATACTTAATATCCACGCAAGTTTCTGAGCCATCTCGCCTAACAAATGTAAAAGCCACAAATCAGGGGCTTAGCTAGATTCACCTCTACCCTAGCTCTTAGGAAACTTCGAGTAATATTCCCATTCCTCCTTGGATTTTCAACTGCTCTCACCTTCCCAACCCTTGCCCCGAACTTAAAGATATTACTCAAAACCATACCATCCGGGGGAACTCCATGAAATTGAATCCAAAAGTCATCGATCTGCATATTGACATCTTTGAAGGCTAGCCATGTCGGCCAGCTCCTAGCCACCATGTGATGCCCCATGATACTTCACGAACCATCATGGATTATTCTCTTTGGCTCCTCTGCTTTATCAAATTTGAACAAGAACAGGTTATCATCATAGTCCTTAATCTTCACCTTCCCTGCCACATTCTAGATTTTGGTTGCCAAAGAGCATAACGTTGGCTTGTGGATCACTTTCTTTGCCACTGGTCTAACTATCAGCGCTACACTATTCTCTGGCACTTTCCATTCGAGGTCTTCCATTAGCAATTTTGGTCGCTTCGAAGCACGATCTGCTTTCTCTCTCTCCCCTCACCCAGTGGGGATGAAGGGGAACCCCTCACACACCTCTTCTATCGCCTCTGTAAAGGCTGCGCTCAACCACACCTTACAGACTCACTCGCACCTTCAGCGAGAGGGGCCTTGCTCAAACCCTACTCTCCCTTCTAGAGAGAAAACACTCTCGCTTAGTCGAGAGATTCCACAAGCCTAAAGCCTTTTTAAAAAGGCTTAAAACATATGCATTCAAGCTCATATTTAAAATATGTTAACTTTGATCTTTAATAGAAAAATTAACAAACTTTTGTTGGAGAGATTAAAAAAGTTAAATAAATTATATAAAAATATTTATATTTATCTTTTTTAAAAATAAATTGTTTGACTTTTAAATTGATATATACTCAAATTATATACATAAAAAATACATGAATGGTATATTTCGTTTTTTCAATCTTTTAAAAAAATTCAATAGACTCTTATATTAAAGGGAAAATGACAAAAAAATGATAAGTGAATTAAAGAAACCCAAAAAACTACCCTAAACTTCCAAAAAGACAACTTGCTGCCAGGCAGCAATTTGGGTTTTTTAATTTTATGAGAAGTGACGAAAATGTCCTCTAAATGAAACTGATCTCTCTCTCTCTCTGTGTCTGTCTGTCTTCAAAGTCTCCCTCTTTCTTGTCTCTCTATCCGTTTCATCTTCTTTCACAAACACAGCTTCTTGAAACTGCTCTCTCTCTCTCTCTCTGTCTGCAAGGAAAAGCCTAGCGACGCTTGTTTCTCTCCCTCCCTCGTTTCATTAGCGGCTCACTATCTAAACCCCGTCTTATGATACCTCTGTTAATCTTTCGTCTCTTCCATTAATCTTTCTTATTTACTATTTTGATTTTTCAATGTGCTGCTCTATCCCCTCTTTCCTATTGAAATCAATAACTGTATCAAAAGAATGGTCATACACTTTAGCTAATAAAATGTACTACTCTTTAAAATTCCCTATTTTTCATTTCTTGGTGTGAATCTCATTTCTTTCTCTTTTTTGGGAAGGTTGGTTTGTTTATACTGTCCATTTTCGAGCTTGGAAACAGGAACTTAACGTTGGTATTGACAAATGGACTGAAGTTATTGATAACACATGAACTCATGCCCCTGATGCTGTTGTCTGCTACGTTGACAACAACGAACAAGGTTTTGACAACTATAATATAGCTAATGACAACTAAGAATATGGCATTGACAACTCCAACATATAAGGTTCCTCAAGCCATTGACAACACGTGAACTCATGTCCCTGATGCTCTTGTCTGCTATGTTGACAACAACGAATAGGGTATTGACAACTATAACATAGTTAATAACAACTAAGAATATAGCATTGACAACTCCAACATACAAGGTTCCTCAATCCATTAACAACACGTGAACTCATATCCCTGATGCTATTGTCTGCTACATTGACAACAACGAATATGGTATTGACAACTATAACGTAGCTAATGACAACTAAGAATATGACATTGACAACTCCAACATACAAGGTTCCTCAAGCCATTGACAACACGTGAACTCGTGCCCCTGATGCTGTTGTCTGCTACGTTGACAACAACGAATATGGTATTGACAACTATAACGTAGCTAATGACAACTAAAAATATGGCATTGATAATTCCAACATACAAGTTTCCCAAGCCATTGACAACACGTGAACCCGTGCCCCTAATGCTGTTGTCTGCTATGTTGACAACAACGAATATGGTATTGACAACTATAACGTAGCTAATGACAACTAAGGATATGACATTGACAATTCCAACATACAAGTTTCCTAAGCCATTGACAACACGTGAACCCGTGACCCTAATGCTATTGTCTGCTATGTTGACAACAACGAATATGATATTGACAACTATAACGTAGCTAATGACAACTAAGAATATGGAATTGACAACTCCAACATACAAGTTTCCTCAAGCCATTGACAACACATGAACGTGTGCCCCTGATGCTGTTGTCTGCTACATTGACAATAACGAATATGGTATTGACAACTATAACGTAACTAATGATAACTAAGAATATGGCATTGACAGCATCAGGGGCATGAGTTTAGGTGTTGTCAATATCTTGAGGAAACTTGTCAATAACATATATAGAGTTGTCAATGGCTAATGAACAATTGTCAATACTTAACTCAGTGGAAGTACATAGGCACTGTGAAATCCATTTTCTGAGTATGATAATGTTAATTGTCTTTACTTATGTTAATCGTCTTCCTGAGATTATTCACAAAATGATGGAGAATTGACTCCAAAGTCGGACGCTTTTACACCGTCGGTTGTTACTGTTCATTTCCTATTCGACGCTCTTATTGCTGGTGTAGTAAATGAAGACAAAGCTCTTTCCACAGAAAAAACAACGAGCATCGCGATACGCACAACTAGAACAATAATACTCCCAGTTCTGAGGGTCGAAAAGGGCTCTTGGTGTTGCAATAATACTCCAAAGTCGGACAAGATTGATGAAGGTGAAGTTTGGAAGGTGAACTGCTCTCCCAAATAATACTTCCAGCTCAATCAGTCTGTGCTCAGAGAAAGAGAAAGCTTCAATTGCGTTCAGAGCGTGAGAGAGAGAGAGTGAGAAAGAAGTAAGGGGCATTTTCGTCATTTTGTATAAAAATAAAAAAGACAAATTGCTATCCAATAGCAATTTATCCTTTTGGAAGTTAATGGCAGCGTTTCGGGTTTGTGTAATTCAAATGTAGTTTTTTTGTCATTTTCCCTATATTAAATATAAGAGTAAAAGGAAGGTAGAACATTTGAGCTACAAGCCTTAATCACATTCGAAATCTGCTTCTAGGCCATTAAAGCCATGTATGAGAGGCCCATACTGAAACCTTCGAATCCATTTGGTACCCTTATGAAGTTTCGCCAATGAGCCCAATCACTGCGTGAATAAGGGTAAATATGGAATCGAACGTCACACTTCAACCCAAAAACCGGAGGTGTTGAGTGACGTTGGTGAGCACTAAGCTCATTAGATCTTGATCTTACGGAACTGATCTAAACGGTCGGTATTTTATTTTATTTTATTTTTTCAAACAACAATTTCAAAATAAAGAATCGGCTCTTAAAAAGGTAACGATTAACATATTATCTTTATTTTATATTCCACACCCATTACAATAGTTATTTTTAAGAATATCAAAATAAAAAATCGGTTCAGGTAACGATTAAGATATTATTTTTATTTTATATTCCACAACTATTAAAATAATTATTTTTAAAAATAAGAATAATAATGAAATTTGAACCGTCCAGATCATATATGGACGATCTAGTTTTGATGAGTTTGGGTACGCTCGCCCAGTACGAATCTGCTGGATGATGAGACAAAGGGAAATCAATCACTTCTTCTTGGAGAGGAGGCGGCAAATAATTCTTATATAAACAGTGTTGATTTTAGGAGAGTGGTATCTTATAATATGACAAACTTTGGAATTTTCATTGTAATCCACTACAATATCTCTAACAACATGGGCCTGTTTATTACAGTGTTACAAAATCACAATCACAAATATCGAAATAAAACTTCTATCGTATATTTATCTTATATATTATAAATCACGTTGAAAAAAAGTAATTTTCACCATTAATTTAATTTAAGCACGCTCATTATCTCAAATATCAAAGATGAGATGAAAAATGTAGCTAGTTAGGAAAAAAAGAATAACATCATGAAAAGAGGACACGGTCATTCACAACCCACCCACATCAACAATGTCCAACGAATGAATTGTATCTTTTGGAATTTCGGTAATTTACGAAAAGGTATAAATATATCCACACACACACACACTGGCCAAACAAGGTGACCCTAAATTTTTTATAGTCCTAATATCAATATTGGTTAGAAGCTACAAGAAATCTGTCCCGGCGATTTCAGTGTTGACGTTATTTTACCACAAACGACACTCAAAAGGATCATTTGGTACGAGGATTAGAGGGAAGGGGAGGGAATTTTTTTTTTATAAGTTGGGTTTAAAAGAATTAAAAAATTGAAAAGTGGGATTAAAAGCTTATAATCAATTTTTCTTACTATTTTATTATCATACATCTTCTCTTCTTAAAAATTTTATAATGATGTCTCCAATTTTTTAAAATTCAATTCATAAAAACTTCCTATTCCTTCATCTTCCCCCCAAATCCCTAGTATCAAACATCAGATTAATAATACTAGCTCTGTGGAATGTAAATCTACAGCTGTTTTGATCATGGATAAAGCTCTGGGCCTTCCTTTTGCTTGTAAAATATTAAAGAAGGATGTGAAAGCATAATTGCTCGCATTTTGGCTGGCAATTAACAATCGGTCCACATGACTTATAATGGAAAGAGAATGTTACTCGCCTTACTAGTGAGGTTTAGAGGTGGAGCGAGAATATTTGTTGTCACTTACTGTTAATATTTGCAATGGCAAGGAGCAACATGACCCCATTTAAACACTTTCGAGGCAAATCTTAAATCTAAAAATATTTTTAGGAAAAAATTGCTTATGACTGAAAATTTTTAAGGATAAATTTGAAACTCAACCCCTATCAGTATGAGTCCATCTTATTTCATTACATGATCATGATCTCTTTATTTATTGTTGTTGTTGTCCTAATGGCAAGGTGAGTGTGCGTGTTTTATTTATAGAATGAAAAAAAGATAGACATTAAAGAAAGAAAGAAACCGCATTGCATCAATAGATACATGTAAAATTAATGGAATTGGGTCTAGTGAAAAGGATTAGCTCCTTACAATGTAGTTTCCCATTTTTTTTTTTTTTTTTTTGCCAATGTAGTTTCCCATTTAACTGTGAAGTATGAAGCATTATCTATTAATAAATCTATAGTAGTATAATTTACCTGCTTATCAATGTGTATGGGTCAGAGATCAAATAGCAAGCCCAGCATCATTCTTATCCTCATGCTTCACCCAAAATCATAACTCCGACTTCACTCTCTCTCTAGTGGACCCAACCCCACAAACCTACACCACATGTTATTCTCAGTCTTTTACTCTATTCACTGCCCCACACCCCAGGAATCTCTTTCACCTTCTTTTCTCTGCGGATCATGAAAAATGTTTGATTCTTCTATGATATGAATTATATATATATATATATATGGGGACCATTTTGATTGCTCACAACGCATTATTAAAGCTCCCACCAGGAAATAAGGTTTGGTGAGAAATTATTTAGTTCTTTTTAAGGAACCAAATGACTGTTTGTAATGATCTATGTCTGATGCAAGCACTGAACTTGACCACGAACATATTGTCAAACAATATTGGTAGCTTGGAAATGTAACTTTAACTAGCAATCCTTCATTATTATAACCAGTAGTCTAGATATAATCATTTTGACCCTATATTATTGCTCAATCCAAGCATGTGGCTGCAATTAGTGCTCTGCAACAATCGTTCGCCTATTTATGTCTGTTGCTGATGCATTAATATTCCAAAACTTCTTCTTTAGAGGCAGATTCAGGTCTCATGGTTGGACACAAGCATGCTCATTGTTTGGTATTTTCATAGTAATTTGTTAGTTACGGAGAGAGCAAGAGATATTGAGGACACAGACATCATAGACTTTTGTGGGGATAAGGAACGACATTATCAGTGACCAGAAGACTTATGAGAGTACTAAATTATAATATTTAATCCATAATACAAGATCTAGTTCGATATTGAAATTAATCCTAAATATAATATCTTAATTTATTGTCTCAAATTAATCCTCTGTTCCTTTTAATAAGAAACACTTAAACCGAATTACATTGATTAAAAAATTTGTCAAGGACATTAAATATGTGAAAATTGTAACTTTTTCCATTAAGATTCCCTTATTTATGGGAGAGGGGGTGAGAGTGATAATGAGTGAATTGATTTTAAAATGAGTAATTAGATCAAGTAAAAATGGGAAACTAACAATTAAAACTTTAGACACTCTCTAAATGTTTCTTATAAATAGAAACAAGGTGGTAGTTGTTTCTTATAAAAAGAATATATGAAGTATTTATCTCTTACTTTAAGAATTATTGAGAATATCTGTTATTCGATATATAATGATCCATTCCTAAGCCAAAACCACGATTATTTTGTCGGTTTGTTGCTGGTAAATTTGGTCCCAAAATATCATCAGTGATATTATCAGTTCTTGTGTGATCACACCATTCATTATATGTGTGGTTGCATATTGGTAGGACATTTTTTCCTGAACGTCTAAGACTCAATCATGAACCAAGTTAAACAGATTGTGTAAATCCAAAGCAACAAATCCATCTATGTCGGAATTCTTAGAATTTGAAATCTTTATTATACTTGGTCTCATAGATGTGTGTGTGTGTCTCCAAATATGTCAGAGATTTATTAATCACTAATTGGTAACATGGTGAACTTTTTAGCTTGTGGGTCGCCCTTTCATGTGCCAAATTATCCTTGCAGTTTCCTCTTATTAACTTTTATCATAGTGGAAGGTTGTAGGAGCATATAATTTAAAGGTTGTTCAATCATTGAAAGACATACCTTCCTTTACTCGTTCTCAAAATAATATTAAAAGAATAAAAGATCAAATTAATCCCCATAAACACATAAACATCTCCAACAATTATTAATATATCTAACTATATGTTCATTCCATGCATGGAAAGCAATTAGCCATCTGACTTGGCTCTGTCTCATGAATTGATACTCATTCATTGGAGTGTGATACAACTAATTAAGGTTAAGGTATTGAAGAATTCCGACAAAGGCACACCATAAATTTTCCTTTTATGCAAAAATATAGGATAAATGTTCAAAATACCCTTTCTCTTTTACGAAAAAAGCATCTGACAATATAAACAATTTTTGGGTGCAAAATTGTATGCAATGATACAAAAACGGGCCTAAAATACCACATACGTTAACTTTGACTAACACTGTTAAATCTTTTTTTTTTTCAAAATTCATCCAAACCACATCTTGTTTTAGGGTTAGTTTAACATCACAAAACGAAAATTTTCACTTTATCAGAATTTTGTGTAAGCAATCTCTGTGGCTTAAATTTTTATAAAGATTTTAGAAATCAAGATTATTTTTGAAAATTCATTCTTTTAGGGCTCGAAATGCCGTATATTGTTTTAAGGGTAGTTTAGGATCGAAAAAATGAAAACTTTTCACAACATCAAAATTGCATATAAATAACCATTATATCTCAATTTTTCATGAGGATTCCAGAAATCAAGATTATTTTTAAAACTTCATCCATTTAGAGCCATAAAGGCCACATCTTTTTTTAAGGTTAGTGTAGGGTTAGAAGAATGAAAATTTTTCACTATTTCAGAATTATGTGAAATCAACCTACATGGCTCAAATTTTCATGGGGATGAGATTCTAGAAATCAAGTTTGTTTTTCAGAATTCATCCATTTGAACCCGAAAAGATCACACCTACATAAAACAATAAGCATTTCTGATCCATGACTTAACGGCATTAGTTAAAGCTAACGACTATGTTATTTTAGGCATGCTTTTGAATCACTGTGTGCATTTCTATATCCAAAAATTATTTTGGTAGCAGATACTCTTTTTGTAATAGATAAAAAGTATTTTTGAACCTTTATCAAACATGTACATAAAATTTCCATTAGTAATAGTAGTGCCATTTTTGCATCATTTTGAAAGCTCCATATGTATTTTTGCACCACTTTCTTCACTTACATGTTTGCTAAACAACTGGTGTGAGTTGATTTAATGCTGGTGAGATTGTTGCACATTTGAAAAATGCCATATGTATTTTCGCACGCAAGAAAAGCTTACGATGTTATATGTCTGTAATGAAATACTCTATGGATAGATCTACACGTTAATCCAATTAACTAAAAATTTATATTTACTACGTTGTTACGCATGATAAAATATTAATTAACTCGGAATTTTTTGTTTCCTATAACCATGCAATTCAAACAATTAGAGAAAGGTAGATATAGTGATGAATGTCACTTGACAAGTCATATCTTTATTATTCGATTTATTTGTCTATCTTTCCTGATTACATAAATTGTACCGTACAAAAGGATCATACCCTAGGCATCCAAATCCTAGATTTGCAACCAACTTATTTTCTTGACTCAAGTATAAGTTTGTTCCTTTAACTTTACTTGAAGTTTCAATTTGATCCCTTATGTTTAAAAAATGTACTTTTAATCCTTTATTTTTAACACCATTAATTTAATTTAATAACAGTTAGTAAATTTAAATGGTGATTCTACGGTTAAATTATCTCATAACATGCTTAAATATTGATTATTTAATATAATTATTTTTATATTTTAAAATCTAATTATTTTAAAATGTATTTTTTAAACAAAAGAGGCTGAAATGAAATTTGATATAAATATAAAAGATTAAATATATACTTTAGTCAATTTTGTTAGTTAGTTAGGGCACTATAATAATGAATATTCTCTTTGATGCGCGGTGTGTGCATGCTAATTATACAGTAGCTTTAATTAATTTCATGGAATATTTGTGTTATTAAATGTTTTAAAGGCAAACAAAGTCAGACGAAGTGGGCTCTTATAAGTTAACTAGTAGCCCGTTTGTTTCGATTCCATAAAAAAGATTACATATAATGGATTGATTTCAACATTTAGTTATGTAATGTAAAAGGGATTACATTTTATAATCCTAATTACATTAAATAGAGACATCCTGATTACCCTAACACAACTAATGAAAGGAGATGCAGACATATTGTAATCTATGTGGAAAGATATAATTATATTATGATTACCTATTTACATGTTCTTTGTAATTCAACTAAACATGTTTATACATATGCATCATCTTTCTCTAACAATGAATCAAACATATTTATGTAAACATCATTATATTACATTCCATTGCATTCCTTAGGAGTCTATGAACCAAATGGGCTATAGGGCTATCATTCAACACCATAATTTGTAGGCAATGAGATAAATATTTGTTGGCCAAAGGAAAAGGATACATAAATATTTAAGTATGATTAATTGAGAAGTGTATATAAGGAGAGGCATAAATATGAGCCCCCATTGGATACAAAATTATAACCCAATTAACTGAAAAATGAATTTATCATGAATTCTTAATTAAGGATCTTTTAAAGACGCTAACCAAAACATTTTCAAACCAAAACACAATTCCTTTGAAAGTGTACTTTTAGAGTAATTAATACTTTATGTTTTTTGTCTCGCATTTTTTATGTAGTCATCACTTTCTTTCTTTTTTTTCTTACTTGTACCAGTTTGTATTATTTGTGAAAGGCATTTTCCAACATGCATGCTTTCAGTTCTTTGCCCAAGAACGAGAGAGGATGATAAATTAATAATGCCTTGTGTACTATTGGAATTTTATCCTTTTTCTATAGCTGAGGTGTAATTAATTTTATACTTTCATTGCAGAAGAAAACTGTACAGGCGAATGAATTACACAAGCAATTTGAAAGCTAAAAAACTCTCTACAGTATGCCTAACCATTGCTCTAATGTGAGATAGAATGCTTTCTGTCGTGTATGTTTCAGCTGTAAAGATTTGATGGTTTCTAACTTCGCATAATTTCCAAGAAGTTATGTAAAAGTCAATCTTCCAAGAGGTATCGAGTCTTGAATCTCCTATTTTGCTGTTGAGTCAAAAAGCCACATCATTGCTGAAAAAATCAATACACATATCATTGGGAAGGATTTTCTTCCAAATTGAGGATGCCAACGGACAATCCTTGAAAACATGGTTGATGTCTTCAATGCCTTCATCAGAGGGAGCAGCCACGTTCAGAGGTCATTCCCCTCCTGTGACGTTCAGAATTAATTTTATACTTTGATCCGCCCATTCGTTAACTTGTAATTATGGAGAGCGTTTATTAAGGACATCATAAAAAGTTAATACTAAATCATTCGCTAATGTAATGATTATCAAGAAAACTGCGAAATAGGTTGAAAAGCAAACCCCTTTAAAGCAGACCCAATATTTTTTAAAAAAAAATTGCATTGCTTTGTTTGATGGTTTTCTAAACAAAACTGTCAAACTGATGCTACAAATTTTTTTTGCTAAAAAAAAATTGATGCTACAATTTGATGGTTAAATATACAATAATAATCAAATAAGGTAAAACCAAATTTGAAGGTTATACTTATAACCCAATAATTGTCAAATTTAATTTGCTTGTGCACAATCCATAACAACTAAATTAGAGATATTTTATTTGACATTTTGCATATGACCGTCAAATTTTTTTTAAAACTTGTATGACGGTTTTGTAACTATGATACTATGATTGTTAAATATGGGATTGAGATCTACACTTATCTATTTCTTACATATATATATATATATATAAGTTAGTATGAAAAATTACACTTATCTATTTCTGTAAGAGAAGACTGAATTGAAATATCCTAATTAAAACTACTGCAATTCTTAGTATAAGAGTCAATTAACTTTTTAGGAAGATTAAAAAAGATAAATAAATTACTCAATTATAATATATATATATATATTCTTAAATCATTTGATTATATATTAGTTTATAATTTATACAAATTAGTTTGGGGGAATAATAAATATAAGAGTAAATTAGCTTCTTTGATCTAACAAAAAAAATCAATTGACTCTTGTATAAAATGCCGGAATTAGTATGTAGCATGAAAAGAATTTCAACTCTAATCATAAGTTCCTCTTTTCAATTGTTTAATTTATTTACTTCTTTTTTTTTTTGAAGAGAATTGGAGATAAATCCCTCCATGACAAACTAATTAAAAAATTGGACTTGTCATAACAAGCTTCGTTGTATATCTGGAAGGTTAATTGTATAATTTGGAATGCGTTGTTCTACAATTAATTTACTAAAGGGGATTTATCCCCAATTCTCTCTTTATTTTTTTGTGGTTAGGGGTGCTATACATATTGTTTAGGGGCATTATCATTATCTATAGCTAAGGGTCCTTTGGAACAAAAAATTGATTGTAATGGAAAGAAATGGAAGGGAAGATAATGAAATATTTCTCTTACGTAGATGTTTGTATGCACTTGAGTGAAAAATAGTTTGATAGAAAAATTTATGTTTAGTTAGATTAAAATGATGGTAAAATAGGTAAAAAAAAAGTTTGAAAATGACAATATTGCTTTTTATAACAAAATATAAACATTATCTTTCAAAAATATATTTTTAAAAAGACAATTTCTGATTAAGCTAAAAAATGAACTCTGATAAAGAGCTTATGTAACTAATCTCTTAAACATGAACTACTCATGACATGCATATAGGCAAAACTACAATAAGTCTAAATAATTTTACAATTTTAATCACATGCACATGATTTGTATGTCATAATTACTTAAATTTAAATAGCTTTCATTTTAGCCATAAGCTACCAATGACATGCATCCAATAAAAGTCACAACAAGTCTAAATAATTTTACAACTTTAACCATATGTACATGATAAGTATCTCATGGTTACTTGAAGTTTAAATAAATTTTCTCCCAACTATGAGCTGTCCATGACATACATCTCATTAAAGTGAAAAAAAAAATTATGTTTGTGTCTGCTTTCAGCTAACGTGATAGAACAATCAAGTGAAACCCAGATTTGAAAGTCAATTGATATTGAAATATATATTTCCTTCCTGCATACATGTATAGCCATGACAAAATATTGTAGATTCTCATTACAATCACATGTATGGTGGGTTCTTCTGGATTGCAATCAAATATTTTAGGCTATGATGTCTTCTTCTTGTGGCATCTCTCAAAACCCGGTCATTAATTTGTAAATGAGCCTTCCCATCCAGGAAACTAAACACAATATACACCCACCACCTGCACAAGATGCACATGAAGAGTAAACTTATGTTTATAAATATTTAAATAATTTTGTCTCTTAACAATAACATATCCATTACTTGCATCTAGCATCTAGACAAAACTATTTGCTTCTGACAAAGTTTGACATGGTTAACCAGATGCATAGGTACCTCATGGTTACATAAGATTTAAAATTTTTTTTTCCTCTCAACCATGATGTACCTAACACTTGCATCTAGTCAAATCCACATGTTTAACCAAATACATCTTATAGATATCTCATGGTTACATGCTACTTAAATATTTTCTCTCTTAACAATGAGAGATTTATCATCTGCTCGGAGCCACTCACTGTCTGCAATGAACATCAACAAAAGTAGCAGAAAAATAACCACCTTGCATTCATAGGGAAGATCAAAGAAATTAGCAACGGACTCGACAAACCCAATTGTGAACTCTTGATGCACTTCGTAGTTCGAAAACAGAACCCTTGCTATGTTCCTTTCTACTTCCAGTCTTCCATAATTTAGCTTCACCTGCTTCGACGCCTTGCTATGTTCCTTTCTACTTGCAAGCGTAAATGTTTCTTTTGCATTTTTTTCCCAACGTGCAATTGAAATTTGGTTCCCACCATTTTAAGTTAAATTACAGTGTATATACAAAATTTAGTTTCTGTGGGAAATTTATTTACATTGTATTTTACTTGTGAAATAGCTACTACCACCGGAAAATTTCAATTTTT
This sequence comes from Vachellia collinsii, assembly GCA_006871305.1. Lineage (NCBI taxonomy): Eukaryota > Viridiplantae > Streptophyta > Magnoliopsida > Fabales > Fabaceae > Vachellia > Vachellia collinsii. The sequence goes on along the minus strand of QFDD01000019.1, from coordinate 106,617 downwards.
TATTTCCATTGACCCATTTTCAGTTATCCAAATGGGTCCTAAATCTTTGTTTTCGATTATTATACCTTGATCAGATTGATTAGTGGATGTTGATTTAACTCTTTGATCATTCAATTATATACTTTCATTCTCTTGAAATATGATAAACATGGTTAAGATTGATTTCGGTGTTCTAAAAAAACCTTGAAATTGAGATTCCATTTCTGACTTTAAATTGAATGGCATGGAATTAAGTATTGAGTCCCAAAACTTGTATGACAGAAACTTACCCATTAGGCCTAAAATACAGCATAGAGATGATTCAGAAGACACAATATATTTGGCAACTATGAGTCAAACCAGTAAAAATAGCTTCAGTTACAAGAAGAAGAAATTAGATGCATAAAAAATAGTAAGGTTACAATAATTCAAGTCACCACCAGCACTAGCCACAGCTTTGATTTTATTCCTTTTGTGTGCGCGTGTGTGCCTGTTTTGTCAAAATCCATGCAATAATAAAATTATAGGTCTAAATATTTCAGCCATCCAGTTCACTTCATTATTATAATCATCATTTTCCAATATTTCTCATATTGATATAGGTCGGCACAAAAAAAATTAAAACATATGGTTTACAAGTGCAGAAGTTGTATCAAGGAATAAAGTGATAATTAAAATATCATCCATACAAGAACTTGATATCAATAACCTAGTGAGCATTATTAATTTTTCAATTTCACTTAATTTGAAATCAACAAAACTTGAACAGAAGATTTTATGAATTCCGTCACTACTTCATCACCAAATTATATTAGTGACAAAATTTCGTTCTATTGCTAACATTTTGTGTACTTTGTTATATATAAGAAAGTTTTACTTCTAAACAATTTGTGGTAAGGACATAATAAATATAAATCTAAATCACAGTTACCATAAGAACCTGCGAAGCCTCATCTGTTGTCCTCTTCTTCAGTTTTTTCCTAAAGGTGGTTTTGCCCTCTTTTTTTTTTTGTATTATTCCATGAATACCCATAGAAGAAATAAAAAAAAATAAAGTTTAAATGCACAAAACTCTATGAACTTTAAGTCACTTCCACATGACCTCTCTGTTTAATTTACGGAACATAATATCTCATATTTTATCTATCAGCTTCCGTGTCATTAAAATGACAGTTTAAGTTAATGGTTTTTTGGTCATATCATAGTTTTATAATTTTTATCATACACTTTGTCATTTAAAAAATAACACTTATCATTCCATACATGATTTTAATTATTTTAATACTTCAAATATTTAAAAATAATTCAAATTCTTAAAAATTATTTAGATTATTTCTTTAACGGTCTCTTTTTAGTAAAAAAATAAAGTCTCAAAAATATTTATTTGAGCATGTATTTTTTTAATAAAAATTATAATAAATTTCAATTTATAGTTAAAATGCCAATTTTTATTTTTTAAATAACAGGTATTTAATTAAAATTATAAAACACACAATATGAAAAAACCATTAACTATTGAGAATAATGTTAACGGCAGTATAACTGATAGACAAAATATAAAACATTATAATTCTTAAATTAAACTTTTAAATGTTCAGAAGTTGACATGCAACTCACTCTAAAAATAAATTTATCACTCGTACAGAACACAAAGGCAAATTAATTTAAAATAGAAATAAAAAAAACCTCCCTACTCGCACACGAATGGCAAATTAACCTACAATAAAAATAAAAATGTCTTTTTAACTATTTCACCGTCACCATTTTGTGATGTTTTATTGATACTATACAATAAAAAATAAAGTTATAACTCGTTCAAGAGATGGAGGGAAAATTATCTAAAATAAAAGAATATTATTTTATTTTCAAAAAAAATATTGTTATGCTGTAAATAAAAACACTTGCACATTAATTAGAATTAACCAGTAAATTAGTTTATATAACGTATAAATAAAAATATAAACTAATATACAACGATATAATAGTAAATTATTATCACCCCTCCCTTTTTTTAACAAAATAAAGAATTATTAAAATTTAATAAAATCAAATAACCCTAAAAAAAATCTTCTCAATCCAAACACACCCTAAAATAGATTTTAGGGAGAATTCTAAATTAGATTTTAAGCAATTGAAATAATATTTTATAAGTCTAAAAGACTTGCTAATAAGATTATCAACTTTTCCAATCAATCAGGATCCAACTGCAATTCACCCAACCGCAATCATGTCCTTCTTTTTTTTTTTGCCAAAGCAATCATGTCCTTCTACCCTTACCCTTCTTGGCTTTTATCTCATTCTCTCAGTGAACTTCTTTTATTTGAAGACGAAAGTGAAGTCTCGAAGGCTGAGATGTTTCAACGAGGGCATAAACTTTTTTTTTTTTTTTTTCTTTAAAATTCTCGTTGGGTCCCACATGGATGCTTATCCCTTAACGAACCTATAAGCCTTATCTTCTTGAACCAACCAATACAAGACCTGAAGCACTTTACGAGGTCAAGGTGAGGCATGTCCTGGGCTTGCTAATTTGGGCTTTTCAATGGCCCAATTTCATTTTTGAACTTGGGGTAACGAAATTACCGTTTTACCCCTTTTCTGTTGGTATTTTATTATTTAATAAATTTTAGAGAAAGATACTTTCTATGGATTGTCTAAATCAATTATATCATTTAACTTATAAAATAATTTTCCTAAAAAATAGTAGCTAAAAATTAACCTCTATCTATTTTCTTGAATTTTCCAGTAAAATAGGCCCTTAATAGATGAAAGTAGCTTTCAAGTTATATATAAATATTTTTGGGAAAAAATTTTCAATGAACTCTTACATTTCCTAAAATAGTTATCTATATAATTTTTCCTTAATTTTCTGGGCCTTTATTTATTTTAATAATTGTTTTCTTCTTCTTCTTTAAATCTAGCCTAAAAGTAGGATTTTGGCTAAATGAATTATTTTTGAGGCATTTTCACTTTAATTGATTTCTCCAGGCCTCAAAATATATTAGGAACCTCTTTACTATTCTCCAGGATTTTCTTTTCTCAAATTTTTGGACATTTTCCATAATTATACTTTTGACCTGAAATTTAGTTATATTTACCTCCATGAACTTCTCATATTTTCAATTTCGACCCAATTTAACAACCAATCCAACCAGCATTGAAAAGTATACCAATATGTGCCATTTGTGACATTTGACTAGATTTGGGTTTTGAACCCCACCTCAGACATAAAGTCTGCGATCTAAAATTAGGGAGAGAAAAAAGATGATCCATTAACAAGAAGTTCTAAAAATTGAACGCTTTGATTAAAGACAGGAAATATTTTGGTATTTTACTGTTACTGGCCTCACTTCTATTAATTTAGTTTAGTTTCAGATCACTTCCATCATATTTTTTGGTAAAATATTCACAGCAGTCGAAGATTATATATTTGATTTAATAACAATAATAAAGCACTAGCTATATATTGTAATGTCAGAACGATATGAAAGTAGAAGTAGAAACACTATATTTATTTATTTTTATTTCAAATTCATATTGCATGGATACAATATTACACATGAGAAGTTCTCGTATCACTAATGAAGCTTCTTTTCAAACCCAACCAATCTGCTATTTATTCAAATGGTCGCATCTAATGAGTTCCTTAGATGGAACCGATAATGGCCTTGCTATAGCCACTTTTGAGATCATTGAACCTGTCCCAGATCATGACTCCGCCGTACTTCGGAGACCCCTTGATCGCCGGAAGAACCTGAGACTTCATAACGTTAACAGGAATGAAACCGCTGCCGGCTGCCCCAGTTGATGCCGGAACCCCCAGGAACACCTGGCTGGCTTGCACGGTGGTCCATCGCTTCCATGAATTCACAAGACTGTTAATGTTCCCACTTGTGTACTGGCATGGAGGGTTGTTATAGAACTGAACCCAAACATAATTGAACAAGCCAGTGTTGATAGCAGAGCTCAGGTGAGAATCTGGGAATGGACATTGAGGTGCGGCGGAGAGGATGAGCTTCTGGTTGAACTTCTTCAAAGCCCTAGCAAGTTCATCCCAGTGTTGCCCGGCACCAGCCTCAATGTCGAAGTCGATGCCGTCCAAAACGGCGTCGCCCAAGGGCCGTGAGTTGGAACTTCCGCCGAGGAAGTTGTTCCAGATGTAGTTGGCAAGCTGGTTGGCGTCGGCGGCGGAGTTAAGAGAGTAGCTATTAGAGCTGCCGCCGAGGGAGAGAAGCACTTTGATGCCTTTGCTCTGGCAAGTTTTGATGTCGGCGCTAATGCCCTTGCAGGTGCCCGAGGCGGGGTTGCAGTGGCCGGCGAGGTTAAGCTGTGGGGTTTTGCCATTGCCAAAGGTGGACAAGAAAGCAATGTTAATGAACTTGTAGTTTCCGGTGTTGCATGCATCAGCGAGCGAGCCTTCGCCGCCATTTTGGCCCCAGTACACGGAGATTCCGGCCGCATGGGACGCCTGGAAGACGGAAGAAATGATCAAGAGAGGCAGTAAGAAGAGTACAGGAGCTGGTTGTTTGAGCAAAGCCATGGCTCAATTTGTCTGTGTGAAAATAATATGTGATGTTGTTGCTTTGTTTGGTGGTTCGAGAGACAGAAGAGAAGGGAGACATTTATAGTGTTCGAAGTGAGGAAAAGTTAGAGAGACGTGCCTTATGGGGCATGAATTGCTAAGGGATAATACTAATATAAGACATGACCAAGTCTAAAGTTTTGGGTCTGCTTGACTAAATGAACAAAACGATGCTCAAGTCAACATCGTAAAGATTCGGAACTCCATATAATAATTTGGAACTAAACCATTTATATACATGGGATAATATAATCTTTAATTCCTTAAATTTACTCTTATTTTAATTTTAATCTATCAAGTTTTAGATCAGTGATTTTATTCCTTTCATTTTATTTCATTTAAAGCATATAGCTCTGTAATTGAATAAAATATGCCCATTGAGGGACCCAAAATTAATGCATGACTTGAAACTTGAGGCATGAAAACTAAAATTAAGATAAACTTGATGAATTAAAAATTGTATTTACCCTATATATAATCTCAATAATGGAAAAAATTCCGTGGCTAATTCCATCGGAAATTTATCGAAAAATCCGTTAGGAAAATTTCCGAGGTAAAATTTGCCACGGAATTAGCCACGGAAAAATATTCCGTGACAATTTCTGACGGAAATTTTTCGTGACAAATTCCGTGACAAATTTAATTATTTATTAATTAATTATAATTTTTATTAATTAATTATTAATTTCAATTTTAAATTTGTTATTTATTATTCTTATTTATTTTATTATTACTTATTATTAAATATCAATTAATATATCAATTAAAATCAATATTATTATGAAATTAATAATCATATAAATATTATACATAAATAATTTATTATGCAATATAATATTATATATACATATATATTTAAATATGTGTTTAGAAGATACAAGGTTGTCGCAGCTCAACTGGCAAGGGATCATGCGCGCACGTGCATAGGTGGTCGGGGGTTCGAATCCTGGAAAAGGCAAAATTGAGAATTTATCAGGTGGCGACACGTGACAACTGCAGGAGGTGACATGTGGTGGGGCCCGGGTTTGAAGTGGTGGTTGGCGGAGGTGACACGTGACATTATTATTTATTAAAAAAATAAATTTGTCACGGAAATTTCCGTGGCAAATTTCTGACGAATTTTCGATGGAATATTCCATCGGTAATTTGCGACGAAATGAAAATTCTGTCGATAGCCGTTTTGTGACAGAGAAATTTGCGGCAAAATGAATTCCGTCGGAAATTCATTTCGTAGCAAACCAAAATTCCATTAGTAATTTCTTGTAGTGTCATGTGTGTGTGTCTGTTATTATATTTTTTTTCTTTACATTAAATGATGATATTGTTATAAATTTGGGTCTATAAAGAATTTTCGTTGAAATATAATAGTTAGCATATACAAAAAAAATACTATATCATTTAATATATGATAAACAGAGTTTCTTAAATTTTTCTGAAACAGAAGAAGTCATATTCTTTTCAATCAATTGATCATTTTAGTTATAAAACGATGATTTTAATACGTAATTATTAGATCGAAAAAATTATAAACAATTCCCTGATAAATTAGCATTGATGGTAATTCTATTTGATATATTTTTTTTAACTTTCTCTTTCACTATTAAACAAGTGATATGTTATAAATTTTGTTATATAAGATACATTTTTGCATGTGACGTTCATGTAACTAAAATTAAATGTGTTACCAAGGGACTTTTGTCTTAGTAGGGGGATTAATTCTTTATATCATGGGAAACTAAGTTTTTATCTCTGAAAGAGTAATCTACATTTAGTATTGATAGTAGCTTAAATAATATCATCTTCAATAGGAAAAAATGTGCTTAGAAAAAATTCAATTAAATTTGTATTGTAAAATATATTAATATCAATGGAATTAGCATGCATTAGTTATATATATAGATATAAATTTTTGGCCTATGATATATTATTAATATATAAAAGTAGAATATGGCTTGGAGTATTTCACGAAGGATTCCTGCAATTTTGTACGCTAAAGTTTGTTTATTATGACTTTATGTTTTAGAAATTTGGGATAAATTCACATTAGGTGCGATGTGATATCATTATCTTGCAACGCTCTTGAAATTACAAACGGAATTTGTATAACATATTTAAAAAAATTATTTAATAATATTTATAATATGAAGTTAGAGACTCACATATATTTAAAATATATCTCTATATGTCTAGAAGCAACCTGCGTATCTTATTATGACTATTATAAAACATTCACACAAATTTAATTTTATGATTGTCAAGTGTATCAGAGTTATATTTTTGCATACTATTGACACTTGTCCTTGAGGAAAAGTCAAGAGGAGAAATCTTCCTCCCAAAATTCAACACTGAGACTTAAGATTCAATTTAATTTAACCAAAGTCCTTTTATTTTTGTTGTTGTTGTTGTTGTTATGATGTGATATTATATGGATAAAAGCTGAATTGTAGCCACCAATATTGAAATATACATGTTGTCATCATACATTTAGGCGTAAAATGTGGAGAGATAGGAAAGCATGTGCATTCTTCCAATGAGATGGCAGTCAGACCACTTGTGATAGGTCTTGGACAGTTTAATGTCATTAAGTAATAAAGAAAGGTGCGTCGGTGATCTAGCTAAATCACAAAATAGACAAACTGGATTTGATGCCCACCCTGTTCAAAAATATTCCTCCGGATAGGCATCTTCGTTGTAAAACATGGATCTGAATTAGTCAGTTGTTTCAAAACTTGGTGCATCAAGCATCACATACTTTTTAAAATGCAAAAATACTTATAAACATTTAAAATGAGAGCATAAATGTTATGACCGTTAAATATAACCTAATACTATTAAATATACTTATACAAAAACACTGTGAGCTCTACCACAAGAAGTAACTGTCTTTGGCCATATTGAATGGTTTTAGCATTTTTACATACATTTTAAATGTTTATAAGAATTGCTGAACATTCAAAAATATATAATGTTGAACGCATATTTGGTACAAATTCATAAGTATTTTTGTACTTAACCCTTTATAAAATCATGAGACTCAATTAAGTTCACCTTTAAATTGAAGTACAAAAGAGATAATTTTGTCTTAATTTATAGGAGATAATTCCTTAATATGTGAGTTGGTGTTTGTGATTATGGAACAGTCTTCATAGTTCATAGCCATCACTTGGTGGTTTTTATCAATCTGAGAAGTCGTACAAGGCACGGAATTCCTTTCGCAATGGATCTCGTTGGGCTTGGCCAACAGCAAGAACATATTTTTGTGTTAAAACGATGAATAAATAAAATAGTTTTCACACACACACATATTGCAAATTCAAGAACACTGGTCATACTTGTAGTATTCTTACTGTTACTCATCGCTTGTATGATGGATGGGAATCCCCATTCTTTTGGATTGAAAGTAATGAAATTCTAAATTAAAAGGTAAATATTTTAATTAATATAATTTATCATAAGCCTACTTCTATATACATATAATTATATATGTGGATTCGTGTGTTTCATTGGAGGCAGATTGGAGGAGCAAAAGACCCAATAAAGGACAAGATTGGGCTAGAGTTTCAAAGCCCGTTCATTTTGTCATTCACCACACGGTGAACACCCAGAATGAAATTGCCAACAAAGATTGATTCAATTAGTAAAGAATTAACTTATACCTTACAAAGTTATAAATTCAAATCTCACCATCAATGTGAGTTCCTTCATTAATGGAAAAATGCCTTTTGAACCGTACAAATAAGATTTTTTAAACTACATATAGATATCATTTAAATAAAGACGATTTAAAAAAATAGGTATATTTTAAACTGTATGTACATGCAATCTAAAAAATAAAATTTTAAAATGCATTCTAAAATACGGTCTAAATAAATGAATGTGATATCTAAAAAGACACTAAATAACTAGACTTTTACACCCCATATCCTCATATGCGGCCTAAATGGATCAGTTTTTTCTTTTTGAAAATGGATCACTTTTTTTGGAGCACCTAGCAGATTAGCCATGGCCATGATCTTTGTATGCAGCGACGATTTGGGACGATGGGGCGAATAGATCTAGCGATAGCAGAGGGGGGTAGCATCCTCGTTGCCAATGATTTAGGACGACGGAGGAAGTAGATCCATCGACAATTTGTATGCAACGTCCTCGTTGCCCAGCATGAGGAAGTAGATGTTGCCGCGCTGGAGTTCGGCATCTGTTGGGAGCCACACCTGGAGGGACGACAACGTATACAAGTCTTGCACCTGGAGGGGTGACGACGACGATTTCAGAGAGCCTTTTATTGTACATGATCTGGTCAGAGAGCCTTTCGTTAATTAGGAGCAATTAGCAAGCACAAGCCGATGCATGCAAGTCTTGCTTCACTCGGGTGAGTATTTTTTGGTGCCTCTCACTTCAAGGATTTTACAAATCTGATACCTCGAGGGTGGCTTTGGACTTTGACAAAGCCAGTGATTTCTGTGAAATGGCTGAAAGACACCTCCATTTTTTACGTATCTCTTCACTTCCATTTCCGTGAAACGCACCTCCATTTTTTCTCTCGACGGAGCCGGTGATTTCTATGAAATGGCTGAAGCGCACCTCCATTTTTCTTCACTTACACCATCGTAGATTTTCTGGGCAAATCCTACACAAAACAGAGGGATTCGATTCCGTTCACTAGACAAAGAACTTGGGTTTGGAGCTAGGTGAAGGAGAGAATAAATGAAGTTGGTGAAAGAGTAGAAGTTAGAAGGTACGGCATCATGAAATTTGAATTGAAAATCTCATCTTTTAAACCGCAACTAGATTGGTCCAGTTTAAAGAATAAAGATCAATATTTATATGCGATGTAAAAAATACTTACTTATATTTATAAAAATGTCACTATTCATTAACGGTCTAAATAACTCTTTGTTTTTACTAGCTAGTGCTTGTTGGTGTATGCGTGACCTGTAAGTACTTTTGTAAATGCTATTTAATTTTGGAAATATGGTGTGACCTTGATGAACTCTTAGGACCCAATTCACCTAATTTTTTTTATAAAAAAAATATGTAAACTGTTGTCATGTATTTTAGGCTTCGTACTTTGCAGAAGGAGGTCTCCAGCGCATTTTGGTTTTAGAGCTTAACTAAAGTGTCGTCATTGTTGTTCTCGGTCTCCACACGAATTAAATTACTTAAATGGTTATAATACACAGCAAAAACACTATAGGGAAAGAAAGTTAACGGAGAAAATTTGTTCTGTTTAAAAAAAAAAGTGTCTGAGATGTTTTTATAGTGAGAAAAACTGAACTGCTCCATCATGCTCCCACTTTCTCCTTAATATTACGCTCCGGAAAGGGAAAGTAACTGTTCCCGCTTCTTCATTGTCATTTGGAAAATATTACACTCCGTTGCCCCAAAAATGTATCTATTGTATTTTGCTTCCATAGTCAATGGATTAGGCCTAATCCACAACAGTTGGACTAGTCTATTTTCCAACAATTTGAAATTCTAAAGCTCGAAAGTACTCATCGAGACGTGCAATTTTAAGGTTCTCACATGTAAGAATTGCAAAATGCTCGGGCAATGTCGTTAACTACTACTGTGCAGTGAAGTGGAAGGTTCAGTTCTCATCAAAACTTCCTCTACATTAGCATCTCGTGGCTTCATGGTGAATCATACCATCATTATTGTTTCACTGTGTCCATATGGATCATCTCATGCAAGGCCATAGAATTTAGGTAAAGCACTAATCAAATTACCTTCGATTTCAAATTTGGTATCAAAATTGTAAAAAGAACAAGGGTCAAAATCCACAGTTATAACAATGCCCCAATGTTTATTTATTTTTCTAAGACTCGTATGGTCTTCACAATTATCACCATGCCCCAATGTTCTAAACGCTAGATCAGAGGTTGAGCTAGAAATGTCGGCAGAACACACACACACAAAATTTTCAATTAAATAACTCAATTTTACCAGCGGTCTAAAAATATAATTGGCTTTTTGATATGGTCAATTTTTTCATTTTATATAATTTTTTTAATTTTCAGTGTTTCTTTGTTAGGCCCCGAAAAAAAAAAACCATCCATTTTTCAGAATATTGTTCCAATTCTAGGCTCAATAACCACTCAACCTAGATCCAATCCAACTTAACCATAAAAATGGTTTTTATCCCAAATCAAGCCCTTGACAAGTCTGAATGATGATTCAACTGGTTAAACCGATCTGGTTCTTAAATCATTACTATGCCCATTTCCATTATGGTTATTGCTATTAGGGGGCTTATTGCTACCATTTCCCTATTCCCCGTTAGTAATTCTAACTCAATTCACATTATCCAATCCATGTATTGATTTAATTTATCACCAATGACAGACTAGCGTCTTTATGTCTAGGCATGCGCAATAATAAGCAAACAATGTGCAAGAATAAGTTCAAGTATCAAACATGCACAAGGTTAGATACGATGAATTAACTAAAAAACAAGTGAGAGAATAAGAAAGATGATCCTATATAGAACCTTAAGATAACCTATTTCTTACAATCTAACTATAAGGACACATAAAGATGGTCAGCCCTTGATATCGGAGTATTTACAAGAAAATATAAGGAAGCAAGAAAAGTTCACACAATAAAATAAAATTCTTAAAGTATCATTCAAATCTGAAAAATGAAGTACAAAACCATAGCCTATATATATGCCACTATAAAACATTCTAGAATATGAACCCTAAATCATAAGTTCTATAACGATGTCTATATGATGACAAATTGATTTGGTTGGTGTAAAACCTTCCTTAGCTTACTTCATTTTATATTAGAAACTAATTATGAATCACTTTAAGGCGTTCCAATACTTAGAATTAGCTAATCAAGTTAAATCTTAAAACTTTTGTAAAAGTTACTGTTCATCGATATTGTTTACTTAATCAATTTCAGATTTTCAGCCAACTTTAAAAATTCATAACTAATTCTAGAAAAATTGAAATTGCGTGATTCAAGTATCTAAATAAAGCTTGTTAAGTTCCCTGGTTACAAGGAAAAATATCCATTTGTCCAATTTATTGACCAATTAATACAGAATAATTCGTGAAAAAACAATATTTATTTGGTCATTTTTTATTTTTCTATATTTTTCTTCTGACTTTGAACAATAATAACTTTTTGTACAAACCTCCAAATCAAGCAAACTTTGACTCATTTTAAATCTTGCATTGTGAAATATTTTTCTAGAAAATTTCACAGAAATTAGACTTCATTTATTTATCTCATCATTAACTCAACTTAATGTTTTATTAAGGGTGTTGGACCATTTTGTCACCTTTTAGCATACTCCTTTCTTAATTTTTCCATGCATGCTATTATTGACCGCAATTACTAACCTTCCTAACATGTTCAAATTCTACAAACCATACATCCAAAGTTATTGAGGTTTAACATATACATTTTCAAAATCTCACATACATCACCTATATAACATAAATAATTTCTCTTGCAACTTGGAAATATTTAAGCTTCTTCATGCATCCTCCCATTTGCTCTTATATTTATTGTAACATTGGCCTAGATAATGTTAATTTTGGGGAGAATGAAATTTCAAAAAAAATCCATGTAGCAAAAGCACTAACACAAACATTAATATGCATTATCATCATTATCTAACTAAACATGCATAAACATTTTATGCTTTCATTTCTAAAACACTTACACATCACCATGGCATGTTATAAGCATAATATAGCATGTTCAAACAACATATATTTGACATGTAACATAGCACAAATAATAAACAATAATGAAGAGCAACATTAATGTAAAGTTAGTAGCTTTGCTAGTTTTGTTTCTTAACTTTTCTCTTAACTTTGTTGATTTCCCTTTGCAACTTAGACTCCTACACATATCATAATGCATTTGGCATTAAAAATAAGACATACCCAATACATTAAAATATTCAAAAACTCACTAAAACATCTCTTGAACTTTAACGGTTCTAAAGCCTTTAACTTTGTCTAAATTAATTCCAAATTCTTTAAAAATTGTTTTCTCACTTATACCCTATACAATTTTGCTTTCTAAATTCATTGGAATCATCAAAAAAATCATTCTTTCCTCATAAAACTGGTCTGGCCAAAACTGTAGCAAAATAGGAAAAAATGATTTTTCAATTTTTTTTCTTCCATACACTTGCATAATCTTGTTCCTAAACCATTTGCCATACATTATTGAACTCAAAAACATCACTTCCCTTGCAAATGAAAAATTAGACAGCATGCCCCCTCGGGTTCATGATTTCCCAAAATTCATACAAGCATCAAAATTACACAAAACAACGATCAAACAACTCCAAATCATGCATGGAGTTGCTTTCTAGCAACTCTTTCATCTAAATTCCTCTCTTTCTCATTTTTCCTCTCTAACACCCTAACTCTCCAGCAGCCATTATTCCTCATGAACATGAAAATAAGACTATAGGATGGAAGATGAGAGCCTAGAGATCAAAATAGGGAAGATTACAACTAGGAATCACAACTTACCTTATGTTTTGTGATGATTTTCCTTCTCCTCTTCCCTTTTGCTCCTTCATGCCTTGCTTCCTCTTCCTTGCTCTCAACTTGCACAAAAATGAGCTTCTAAAATGGTCTTGAAGTATTTTGAGAAGTCTAAAAAAAAAATCTGTACATTTAATTGCTACTTGGTCCTTGAATTTTTGTATATTTGCAAGATGTGTTGACTAGATCTTGGTCCTTGATTTTCATCACCTTCCAAATGGACAAATCCTATGCATGAAGAGTATGATCTTGACACTTGTCCATGTGATGTCATAGGGCTTATGTTACTCCAACCATGGGTTACACTTGTACTAAGAGAGCAACTTTATATGGCAGGAATTACTTTTGAGAAATTCCTTGATCATTGGACTTGTGTAGATTCATTAAAAATTTCTAAAATTCCTCTATATGATACCTCTATAATTTTTCTTTCCATATTTTGTTTCCAAAATTGTCTTTAATTAATTTTTGAAAAAAAAACCCAATTTTAAGGTTTTTTTCCTTCCGTTCCAAGAAACTACCTTCAACTTTCTCTTGAAAATAATTTTATAAATTACTGCAATTTCCAAGCTATTTTTCCCTCTATCTGAGGCTTCTAAATATTTTAAATAATTATATTTAATTATTTATTTATTAAATATCTAAATATTAAATAACTTTTAAAATTCCTATAAAGGTTATTCTTACTTGCATCGGGCCTCAATTAATTATTAGTAACTTTTTCTCTATCTTTTGGTACTTTGTAAAATTTTTGATATTTTGGTCAAATTTTGACCAAAATGCCCTTTGAATTTTCTTTAATTACCAAAATGCCTTTGAATTTCAAAATTTTCACTTTAGTCCCATTTTTAAAATGACATTTAGATCCTTGAATTTCCAAAATGACACTTTTATCCTTTACTTTTTCAAAATAATCGTTTTACCCTTACTTTTTCTACGTTGTGCAAATGGCATTTTTCACTCCTCTTTTCCTTCATTGCATTCTCCAGACCTTTAATTAGTCTTTAACTACTCATTTAGCCTTTACCAGTTATCAAAAATCTGGATAGTATAGTTGGCACCATTTAAATATAAAGAAATTAAGAAACGATTTAAACTTGAAGTAAAAATTTGATGCCTAAAAATAGGAAACTAAAACAAGGTACTCTAGAACAATCTTTGACCAAATAGTCTTATTATTCATTACAAATGAAAAATAGGAAACTATTTAAACATGAAAATTACATCAAAGTTAATGCAAAATGGCAGCTTATAGATTTTTTTTTTTAATGCTCTTGGATGTCACTTATCCTCCTTCACCAAGGCATATGCTTATCACATGGTATTTTAAGTGAATTTTTCAATTTGGACTGCACATGAACCTTTTATGAACTTTCATGCTTTGCCATGTGTTCATGCTTCCATGGTGTAAATGAGGCTTTAATCATGCATATTTATACCCATATTCATGCTTTCACAACCCATAGAAGCAAGAACACATAACATGAAGAGAATCTTGGGCTTGCTTTAGACTATTCTAATGTAGCTAATTGGAACTCAAATGTTATATCTAGTCTCTTGAACATCTCATTCTTTATCCAGCTTATAATAATTGGATCCTTAGTATCATGAAAAGGACCCTGGGCTCGTTTAAATTCTTCTTGAATAACATGGACATCTTTGTTGCCACATATAATGCGACTGTCTTGTATCCTCTCACTTTAGCTGCCATGTAGGACTTGATTGCCACCTTGCATGCCAACTTGAATGCCTTGCTGGACACCACATGACACGCCACTTGTTCTTCTATCAAGTATCCAGACAAAATTGAGCGAATCTCCATGAACCAAATATCTTAATGAGTTCCAACAATGTATAAGTCTAAACACTAAAAGAGGTATAAAATGTCAAATACAAATGCACAGGCGTTGCATATGAGTGTACAAAAATAAATTCAGAAGAAGAACACTCTTGCTGCATCAGACAGGAGAAAAACTCAGCAAGGGCCGTTTGTTGTTGGCCTCCAACAAAGAGACAGCGAACGTCACAGCGAAATGCACAGAGAAACTTACTTATTTTTAAATGTTGACGAGTATTTTTGCACATTGGTAAAGCATATTGAGATAGACACACTTTTAGTAAAAACTTGTGAATATTTTTGCACCTTAAACCTTTTTTAACCCATGGATCACAGTTTTCAGCCTCCCAATTAACAGTGCAAGTAAAGTAGAAGTAGAATTCTAATGAGCAAGCAGAATTCAAATCAAACCACTATATATGCTTTATTCCATCATTATCATTATATTCAACTTTTGATCTTTCTATCTTTATTCGGTGCTCCAATTATTATGATTTGATTTCAGTAAAAGAAAAAGCAATATTAGTGGGTGTAGGTAACCCCAACACAACTTTGCCTGTTTAACTTTTGACCCCCTCCTTGCCCATCCAAAATTTATTGACTATTTTCGTCGATATTTTTTACTGAATTTTCTTGTTTTTAAAACAAACCATTAATCTATTTCAAAACCACTCACATTTTTTTGGGAAAATTACGTTTGAGCCTAACGTGAGAGAATTATAAGTACTTTTGGTTTTTTTTTCGAATAAAGTACTTTTGGTTTTTTGAACATATATAATCCTTTTGAGAATGGAAACTATAGTGTACTCATTTTAGTATGATCATTGCATATTTTAGAATTAAACAAACATAAATTTTAGGTTATTTTTTATTATAATTTATATATATATGTTTGAGTCCCTTATCATTCATTCCGTTTAAAATATTGATCTTCATAATTTAATAAAAACTTTAACCATTTTATCTTTTGAGGAATCAAAATTTATAGTTTGAAACTTGAAGTATCAAAATTAGAATGAGAGTAATCTTGATAAGCAAATATAATATTAACCCAATTTTGTAATTGTTTGATTACTGGAATTCGATCTCGACACTCAAGTGATTAGTTGGATAAACATTTATTTATTGCTTTCTTTGTACTAGTTTTATTTTCATTTAATTATCACATTGTGTCAGGCCTAAATTTAATTGGGTTTTAAGAACATTTAGCCTCTGTGGGTTCGACACCTGGAATTCTCTAAGCTATTTGATTGGGACTAAATTTGGTTATGCTTGAAAATTTGATCGCTCAACCAAGTTTATCGAACCCATAGGGAGCCTATATATAAGTCCAAACCCACAGGAATCTTATTTCTATTACTGGGGTCTGGGATGACTAAACTACGCTTTTGAGTTGAATGTATTCAATTACGATTGGAATTCACATTGGGGTGCTCATCAAGATTGATGAGAGTTCCCAAAACTCATCAAAAGTGATGAGCATCTAATGTAAATCCGAAAGATTGAATTCACTCTTGTGCAACATAAAGTAGGTTCAAACAATACAATGAAATTAGAATGTAACAAGTCACATCAAAATTTTCAAATTTATCTCTAACTCAGTTATTTTGTCTCTATCTCTCAATCCATTGAATCCACCCAAATAAGATATTAATTAAGATGGCTGGAAAAAAATAAACATGAAGAATGACAGAGATGAATATAGTATAAGAAAAATATAAATATAAATAATTAATGAGTAAATTCAACTCTAAAATAAGCAGTATCTCAAGCAAATCAATATATAGATACAATCCCAAGTATAATAGACTATATATTCCATCCTATATATATGAATTCAGCGAACAATTCTATCACTTTACATGATATTATCAAAGTGTGAGAGAAACCCATCACAACAGAAGTTTGGAAATAATTGTTGGTACAAGTGGCATCCTATACATTCAAGTATAATAGACTATATATGTTCCTTTAGTTTTACTATCATTAAAACAAGGTGATTTAATAGATCCGTGGAAGGTTTTAATACCCTACAAAAGACATGTTCAAAATGAAAACTAGCACATGGCCTCTCTTCTCTCTAGCTTTTGTATTGGAAATAACAGGCCAACTTGCCAAAGTGGATTTCGCAGCCGCCATGGTGGGGCATAATTTTTATACTTTTACTAACTTTAGAGCCGCATTTAATAAATTCTTCTACTTCTCAACTTTTTTCTTTTCTTCATTTTCATCCTATATCCTCAATCTTCTGGTTCCTTACAAAGATAAAAGGCCTAATGAGTAAGCAAAGCATGTAGAAAAGTATAAATCAAAGCAAGAAAACCAATATATTTATAATTAAAAGCATAGATAAATGAGAATTCAACTTGGTTACCTAAACTTATCGTAAATTACGCCAATGACTCACCAATTAACTTAGGACATAACGCATATATCACTAAAAATATGGAATTACCGATGTTTTGCGGGTGATGTCATCAATAGAGAAATATAGATTTTTTTGGGAAAAAATGGCAAGGATATTTTAATATTTTAAATATTATTAGTATACATATTAAGGAAAAATTAGTCAAGAATTCCATCTTATTTATTTTAGCATATTGAACATATTTTAAAAATTCACTTCTATTCCTTTTCCTATATTTTTCTAGCTACCATACTGAATATTAATATTCAAGAATCCAACAAAAATGAAAAATAAAATAAAAGACCAACAAGATGATTATCCCACAAACTGAAGTTAGATTATGTCAATCAATCAAACCTATATCTGTTAGCATGAAGTGCGTACCACTATACCAAAAGATATAGTTGTTAATTTAAGGTACAACTCTATTTTCTTAACCCTCAATAGAGCAGACGTCCAAACGTCATAGTTTAATTATGACTTAGCCCCTTAACTGGGCATTCGTCATGAGACAATTGTTACACACCTTGGCCAACAATCTCCCCCTCAGCAATTGTCCTATTGGGAATCGAACACATTACCTTGGCTTTGATACCAAATTTTAGGATCAAGCGCTTACTATTAGGCTAAAAGTTATATCTAATAGTCAGGGTACAACTCTATTTCTTTAACCCTGAGTAGAACAGATACCCAAGCATTATGATTCAGCATATTCTTTTATCAAAACCAATATAGAACTTGTCATATAGACATACACACCAAGAAAAAACAAATAAATAAAGGCATTGTTGTTACTTGTTACTTTTATCAAAGTGAATGCCACAATACTTCATTCTTATCTTCATGCATCACGCAAAATCATAACCCCCACTTACCTTTCCTCCTCTTTGTGGACCCAACCCCAAAACCCTCCACCACATATTCTTTATTCATTTTCCTCGCAAATACACCGCAGGATCTCTCATAAAAGAGTCTGATGTGATTTTGAACCACAAATATTAACTTACAGCATTAAAGCACCGACCAGGAAACCTAGTTTGGTAAGAAACTAGCTTGTCCTTTTAAGGAAGCAAATAGCTGTTAGCAATTAGTGAACGTTTGAGGTCTACCAACATATATAATCAAACCGTTTCATTATTGGTAGGAGATTTTAGCTTTAACCATGCAATAATAATCATTTTAGAGAAGAGAGAGAGAGAGAGAGAGAGCATGTTACTGCAATTAGTGAAGCTATTGTAACTATAATATAAGCTCTCTGAGACAAATCTCCTAATTATGACTCTTTTGCTGAAATTTCAAGTCCAAATTAAAAGATTTTATCATTTTGAGGAAAATTAATTTAGGTCTCACACTTTGGACTCACATGCATGTCCACTGTTTGGTCCTTTTCGATCATATTAATTTTGTTAGTTGCGGAGAGAGCAAGCGATCCAAGAAACAGACATCATTGACTTGTGTGTGAGAAAGAGCAACATTCGAAAAGAGTGACCACACACACATACACACACTGAGTCTTCCCTTCTGAGAATCCTAAAATTATGAAACATTCGGTTTCATATATAATGACTTGCCCATTCCTTTGCCACCAAAACCACGAGAGAAAGCTGCGATTATTTTGTCGGTTTCTTGGGAATTATTGTTCCCAGAAAAATATGATTCGGTATTCTCAGTTCTTAGCTTGTGTGATCACACCCATTTATTACAATAGTTGCATGCTGGTTGGGCGATATATTTGGCCCCAAACATTTAAGACCACAGTTTATGTACTATATGGTCCCTAATAGATGAAGTAGTTAGAATTGAATTTGATCATAAATATAATATCATAATCCTTTTTTATGAATCAATCGGTATCCGATGCATTTTCTTTATCCTACTACCATGTATTACCTTCAAGTAACTATCACCACTGCATACCCAAGGTTGGAGCACGAAATCATTGGTTAAGCTAGAACAACCACCCTAATCCATTTAATATAATATATTATCATTTTTTAAACTAATTTACCTAACCTATAAACTACTCTCCAATCCTAAATATAAGACTTGTTTGTTGTGCAAATTGCACTGCAAATGATATATTATTTAAAGATCAGATGAAGTAATATACAATATAATGTTCTATATGAATATTTTAGAGAGATCAAATAGTGATTTATTGTAATTAATTAATTTGTTTCATTTTCGTAATATACCCAAGTTAGTTAAGTATCTTTTATATTAAGGATTGAAGGGAGTGTAAAATATTTGCCAAATTTAAACCCACTAATCATGAACAAGTTTAACTAATAGATTGTGTGAATTGGAAGCAAGAGAATATATGTATATATATTTGTATGTATATATATCCAAAGTTAAATAATTTTGGAATTCTTAGCTAGGATTTGAAATCTGTGTACAGTTGTTCTGATATATGACTCCAACTAACCCTATCTGTCAGAGATTCTATCAATCAATTGTTAATAATTTTAAGATTGTGGGTCTTCCTTCATGTGTCAAGTTTTTCTCACAATTTTTCTGTTGATCTTTCTGGGAGCTTCTAAGAGGAGCAAATTCGAAGCTTGTTCAACTATTGAAAGACAAAAGTTTACTTTACTCTTGTCCATTAATTATAATATCAAATAAACTAATTAAAGATAAAACTCCCCTTAAAACTAGAAATCTCCAACAATTATTAATGTATCGAATCATATGTTCATTGATCCCATAAATTAGTAATTTATTCCTCATTAAATTCATTTAGCAAGAGAAAAATTACCATTTGTTGAGGATTTGTCCTTGTTAAATTTCTGTTTTCTAGTAGTAACCATCTACTTTTGCCAAGTCTTCTTAACTAATTATACTCATTGAGGTAAGTTTTAAGTTGAAGAAAAAGATATTGAAAGATATAAGACTGACATTTGGTAGCTTTTTAAGGCTCCAAATGGGGATGCAGATTTAATATTAACCACATTCTTGGATATAACAAAATACTCCTCAAATTCTAAAAATAAAAACCTAATAGCTATGGGTTGTTTTGATCCTAAATAACATTTTCTCCCAAAATTCATATTAATTTATCTCCCAAACGACGTTTCCCCCAAAACTATTCATATTAGTTGTGTATATGATAAAAGATAGGTTTTCATATGAGATATATTTTCCTTACAAATAACAAACTTAATTAATTTTATAATATATGAAATTTAGTTATCTAACTTTTATATTTATAAGATTGAGGCAGTATTAACTAATTCATATTTCCTATCATATCTAAACATGTAATTCATGTAAATAGAGAGGCATATAATAAGATTCACTTGTTATTTATAAACATGAATGAGAAACAAGATCAGTTGACTTATGATGTCAAGTGGTCCATTATTACCATGTCAATTTCCCAAATTACACAAATTATATGGTTGGATAAATCAAAAACTTAGAAAACAAAAAATCGTGTTCATCATAATTTCTTTTTTACGAGAGGCGTAGTAACTTGGTAGTTTGAGCTTGAAGCTATATATAATCTATCTCGTACACGGAACATGTCAGAGGATCGAGGTGGGGCCCTCACATAACTAAGGGCTATCATCAAAGACCATAATTAATTGTACAATATATAATTAGGAGTCAAATAGATATAAATATTATCTGACAAAATAAAAAAGATAAATACTTAAATATAGGTGACAGGTGCATGAGGAGAAATATGAATATGATCGCACAAATGGATACAAAATTATAACCTAAATGACTAAGATGATGCATTTATCATGAGTTCCTAAAGATTTTCCATAATGCCATACTGCAAAATCATATTTCCTAATTAATTAGTATTTTTTTCTTTTCTTGCATTATTATCTTTTTTTGACCATCAGTTTCTTGCATTATTATCGATGTTGCATTGATCGTTTCTTTTTATGCAGTGCGAGGTCGATAACTGCCTTTATTTTCTTTAAAAAAAAACTAGTGGGCACAATTTCACCTTGTGCACTGCTGGCATTTTCCTCTTTTTGCTTTACTTTATGTGCAATTTTCCATTTTTACTCATCCTTCTTTTTGTTTATTATTTTTTTTACCTACCTTGCACTAGCTTTTTTTTTCAAGTTCCAAACTGTTATGATTAAAAATTAGCTATACATAATGAAAAAATATGCTAAATTACATAAAATGTTTTCGAACGAACTATATATAAATAAAATTCTTAACTTGGATAATAAATCCCTTTGAACTTTCAAGTCTATGCACATGACCACAAACTACCTTTAGTAATGTACAACAACAACAAGAAAACTCAAATGAACTTTATCATGGATCATATCCCTGATAGATTATTAACTAAAAGCTCTCTCTCTCTACTTTAATACAAGAAAAATAAAAATAAGTGAAAAGACAACTTCTGAAATTGAAAGACAACTTTGATATATATTCCCTTACATTAATAATATAAGTCACTTTAATTAATTCATTAATAAAAATGGTAATTAACTCATTAAGTTTGTCTTAAAATAAATTTTTCTTTTTTTTGATACAGTAAAATAATTTTTTTTTAATTTTACCCATATTAAATGAGATCTTGAAGGATAGAGAAAAATATAATTAGTCACATTTTAAGTATTAATTGCATAAACAAATCATTAATTACTTGAAGTGACTTATTCTAAACAAGATACTCTCCTAAAATTGATTTATATTCCGGATCGGAGGGAGTATACATGCACGCAAGTCCTGCATCATAAATTAATACTCTAGTCATTAAATAAGGTTCATTTCACATTTATGTACTTATATAGGAGAAAAATAATTCAAAACTATATTAATTGCGTGTAGAGGCCTATTGAACTAGAAATATTAAAGCGTCGAGACGTCCCTGTCGATTAATTAATGTCTTGTATATGTATACATAATTAATGAAGATAAGATACCGACCGAGCATGTCACATAATATTTCGGTTATATATATACACACCTAACAATGCAGCTAATATATATATATATATATAAGTATGTAGTTGCTAAACCTAATCTTCGTCTTAATTCAACTTAAGTTTTCCAAATAATGCAACCTTGTTGGCTTTTTGGACAGCCAAATACCATCGTATCATCACGCAAATTATGTCAAACTATTAAATATACACATAACTTTTTTTCTGTATGACAAAGTTTTTATTTTTAAATACACATACATGTTATCATGACTTTCTTTTAATACACACACACATAACCCTCCAATTCTATTTATAAACCTCAAATTTGTGAAAAGGTGTGGCCTTTTTCCTAAGCTCCAATTTGAATATGTTTGATCATTTAATTTCTTTTTTTTTGTTTCAATTTTACCGCTAATTTATTAAATGTCTCATCCATTTTTTTTTTATTCCCTCTCATCTCTTTTTCATATTAATTCTCTCTCACACTCACAATCCTCATAAATAAGGGTGTTTTTGAAAACAAGTTATATTTATTACTTTTAACTAATTTAACCAGCCTTTTTATCTAAGTGATTTGGTTATTTGAAGCTTATAATAGGATTAAAAAGAGTATAACGCCTTTCCCTGTTTCTTATCATAAGAGACATTTTTGCTTATGGCATATTCTCTTTAATTTATAAGAAATACTTGGACTGTCTGATTTTTTTTTTTTTTTTGCTTTTGTTAACACATTTTATCCCGATTGATAATTGATATTACTCATTAAATTCTCATGTTGGACTTAACTTAGACTGAAGCATTCAATACCACACATTCTTTCTTTTCCTCATAAATGACGGTATTTTTTACTAAAAAAAGTTACCCATCTCTTTGGTTCTAAATATATGATCTCGTTGTTAGTATAAATTACACTACAAATAATGTTTTAAATTTATAACTGGATGGAATACATTTTTACATGCTTATTATCTTCAAATAATTTTAATCATTTTTTTAACAACAGAATTCAGTTATTTGTTTCTTATCATAAAAAATAAAGGGGAAGTTTATATCCCTACTTTATTATTATATGTGTGTATAAATTTACTCTAATGCACTATTATATTTATTTTTCTTAGTCACATGTATGGTAATTAGAACTTAGAAAGGATATGAATTGAATATATAACACGAACCTCTTAACATCACATATATATACATTTTATATTTTAATTTGCCGGCCTAGTTAAATAGGTAGCTATCAATTCTCAATTATATTTTAATACATACGTACGTACATACATATCAATAACATGCAAGCACACAAAGCTCACAATTACAATAAGTATGTGTTCTAAACTTCTAATCAAAGCGCCTAAATGTGTGTGTGTGTTGGAAAGTATATTTCCTTAATAATTTGGCCGCCTTTTATCTTATATTTCATTTTCATGTTTACATTGGAAAGCATGCGCTCTCTCTCTCTCTCTCTCTCTCTCTATATATATATATATATAATATTCACTTCTTGAAAACCAGAAATAAAATTGATGAGCTGGATTTCAGGCTTGTCTTGGAAAATAATATAAGCAAGACTTCTATATGTGAATCCAACAACCACAAAAATTCTAACTAATCGCTTCCAGAATTGGTTGCCTATTCCATGTAGACCATATTAAAAAAATAAAAAGAAAAAAAGTTGTGACCATTCACTTGTAGGATTCCTTCATCACATCATGTGGAAAATATTTGGTTAATTATGATTTGAATATATTTGGTATAGTTAGTTCTGAAACAAAACAAGTCTAATCAGACATGGATGTCTTTAACGGGTCACAAAACAGAAATATTATAAAATTGGGTTTTTTTTATTATATATAATTTATAAAATTGCAGTTGTATTATAGTTTTATGAATATTAACAATAATGGCTCTCTCAATGTTGTTTTCAAACTCGCCATATTTAACTAGTTATAACTCCATCCACTAAGCCACACGTATTAGAGCATTTATTTTCGGATAGGTCCCAAAATATTAATCTAATAATAGTTAAGTTGCAAAAAAAATTGTTGAAAAATAAGTTCAAAATAGTTGTAAATATGAGAGTGACAATTATTGCAAAGAAAACATTTCAATCTTATATATACTCTAAATAATTTTGCTTAAGACTAAAGCGGACATTAAATGTAAATACATCTTTCAACGGAGATTTCAAGCATATTTATATCATGCTGTGAGAAACCAATTTTTCCATTAGACCCAACCATGTTGAAAAATGCTTTGCACACCTCTGCAAATTGAACACGTATTTTAAAAAAATTGTTATCTAACTGTAATTAAACTTAACGTTTGGGATGTAACTGCCATTCCATATTTAAAATATTCTAAAAATATACAATTAATCACATGAATAACATAAAAATTTAAATAGCTTGAAGTTTGAAAAATAAAAAGTAAGGTAGTGGCATACGGAGGCTAATTTTAAAAAAAAATCCTCATGAAAATCAAAGTAAAAAATGTAAAATTTTAAATACTTAAAACATAAATTTTCCACAAAAAAATTATTACCTTCTGAATAATAATTTAATTATAAATACCATCACTAAAATTCCAACTTTTTTGGCTGGGAAATATGAAATATAATGTATTATTGTATTTTATGTGATATATGGGTCAGGGTGGTCGAAAACAAATATATATTCATATATGCATGCTGCGTCTTCTGTATTAGATGAACCAAGAGATTGATAGAAAGATTAAAAAAATATAATATATCTGTCATCTTGAGGTTGAAGTATGATTCATTTTAATTAGATGTATCTATGTGAGCTACGAATATGATTGATTAAGTGGCTTTAATTAACTTTAATCTAGCTGTTAATCTTGGGTGATAAGATAATTGAGGGGAGTTGGATTAACTTCACTTGGCATACACGTAAAGATTGCCCCAAGAATTGCCAGCAAAAAGCAATTACTTAATATGATCATTCCAATTCATCACATTAATTTGATTTCACATTTAGAATATTGTGACTGTCCAACATTAGCTTGCACTTGCTTATTTCCGTTCTTCGCCTCCAAATTAATAGTACTAGTAAGAAAACAAAACAACTGAACCAACTCCAGCTAGTGAGAAGTTAGTTTATAATTATAATAAAATCATAAGTTCAAATCTCATCATTATCGATATTAGAATCTTTTTAAAAGTAATTTATAAATACCTCCAATTCTAAGTACTAGATAGCTCTTTAAGTTCAAATGTATGGGTTGATCCGAGTGAGATTTTAGATCTGATCACCTAAACTTTTGTAAATAAAAAGGAACAGCAAAAGAATAAAGAATTCAACTTATTATGAACATGTTTTTAATTTATTTCATCATTATTATGTATAGAGTAATATGTACCTTTAATTTTTTTTTTCAAGCCTTTTCTTGTTGCTTCAATTATTATGATTCGATGACAGTAAAAAGAGGAGCATTAGTGGGTTTAGGTAGCCCCCATCCGACTTTGCCTATTTGACTTTTGACCACACCTTCCCATCCAAAGCTTAACAAAAAAAAAAAACCTAAGTAATTTTTATATTTATTATTATATAAATTCATATTCAGTTGTCAAGTTGGAGTTTTCTCGATATATAGAATCATGTTGTGGATGGGAAAAATTCATGCTGCAAGAGTTATATCTAATTGTATCTTTTTGCCAACTATATCTAATTAAGTATAACACTTCCTTCAATCCTAAATATATAAATCAGACAACATGTTTATTTTGATATTAAATATAATACCTTAATTTAGTTTATCTTAAAAATTTATAATTGTTTTTCCAAAATATCGTCATTGATCATGTACATAAGGGAGTTTCTATTAAACTTAGTTTCAATGCATTTGATAAAAAAAACCAACATACATTTATTATAAATAATTAATTAAATTAATTTATTAAATATTCAGAAATCAAATTATATAACTCTTGTATTAAAGATTAAGTCAGAGCTAGTAATGGAACTAAAATTTAATATGATAGATGTCTTTTGCAAAAGAATTCGCTAACTATACCATCAACTTCAAGGCAAAGGACTCTAATATCGAAACAAAAGAGAGAGCATATACATATATACACACACACAAACACATACTATAATCCTAATCTTAAATACATCGATGCCTTAAAGCAACATTAATTGTTCCCTCTCCTTAGTCTTCATGCTTCGTTACGCTAAATTCTCTCTAATCCCAATTCATCCTCACATTTGTTAGCAATTAAGACTATATATTCCGCAATTAAATGAGCCATGACATCAAAATAATAATAATAATGATAATAATATCATTATTATTATTTTTTTTTACGCTTCCTTCACAGTACACCTCCTTTATGTCCACAAACACACACACACGCATATATCCCATCATTGATTTTATTTGAACCTATGGAGTGTATATATATGTACTCCCTCAGTTCCTTTCTATAAGTAATTAAGCGCGCGCCCACACACATACATATATATATATATATGATACACTTACCTTTTATCCTCGTTTAATTCCTAATTTTAATTCCAGTGCATTCATTATCACATCCTTGGAGATTAATTTCCTTATCATGTCTCTTATTCTCTCTCTCCCCACAAATAAAATTATTTTTGGAATAGTTTATAATTTTTACGTATTTATTGACATCAACCAATTTTTTATTAACAAAATTTAGTTAAGTATTCCTTATAAAAAATGAAGGGAGGAGTATAAATTACTCCGTCAAGTGCTATACATAATAGAATTAATTTAGGGAGGCTCTCGATTTTAAATATAAGAGATTAACTACACACATGTCTACCTTATTTATTAAAAAGTTCTACCATCATGCCATTCATAAATAGATATAGATTGATTTTTTATGCGTGTCATTAGATAATTGGTAACATTAAAGTCCAAACCTGATTCGGGCATTTTTTTTAAAAAAAAAGAAAATTACAAGTTCTGACATATTTACAGAGAGTAAATGCTTTCAATCAATTTCTTTTTATGCTTATAGGTTAGGTATTTATTTCTTATATATAAGATTGGAGGGAGAATAAGAAAAAATGTGAATACTCAAACCAATTTAGTTAAACGATAGAGTTTTTAAGCATAATATATATATGAGATTTCTACTTTTATTAATTACTAATGTACACACACCAAGCTTTTTATGTTGCATGGAATCCAAAGAGTGACCCCAGGTGTCTACTTTTAGATTTATATTCGGAATTTTTCTTAATTAAATTCATGTAGTTATAATTTTATTCATGAATATGTTACATAAAAAAGTATTTTCTTTTCTTGTCTTATTTTGTTGTATTCGTTTTTTATCTATCTTTTTACATGGATATTTATTATTTTTCACTTGACCCATTTTCTTAAGCATTTCAGATTGGAAATAATCAATACCTTGAAAACATGGATAACTAAGGTACTTTTTCAAAAAACCAGAGAACAAAATAATAATAATAATAATAATAATCAAATTTCATCTCGAGATTATAGAAATATATCATCATGATTACTCCTTCTTAAAATTTTCATAACAACAGCGTAATTTCTATTTTTTAAAAAAAATCGTTATTCAAAATGTTTCAATCATTATTACTAATGAAAATTATAAATTTTGAAGAGTTACTTAAATAATTTGCCTTTAAATTCATTGTAAAGGGATGAGATATATATTGTTTTTTTAAAAAAAAAAAAGTTGCATGAAGAATGGCAAACCGATCCCCGTGATCTTTGGTAAGGGTTAGTCACCGACTAAGCGCAATGATTTAATATAATCACACGAACTTAATCATGAAGCCCCCCTTTTAATTATTTAATATTCTCTCTTATTAATTAATTATTAATTTGGACTTTAGCTTTTGTTCCTTTCGCTAAATCCAGCTTTAATTTGCTGAATCGAATCCCACTACATGTCCCCAACTCTTCTCTCTCTGTTTTTTTAATTCTTTTCGTTTTTTATAGTATTTCCCCCACCCCTCTTTTCTACAGTACAATAATATTCTATTATTACAATTCAGTTCCACACATTTCCTTGTTAGAAGCATCTCATTACAGTGTAATTATATTCTTGGGTGAAGGTATAAATTTGCATCACAAGTTTTTGTTATGAACAATGTTATTCTGAAAGGTTTTTTAGGAGCTATGTTGCTTACAAAAAATTTAAAAATGGAGTAATGTTGTCATTTAATTACCATTCAAAATATTAATAGTCAACATTAATTTTAACTTTTAACATTAGTTTGGCAATGGAATGAGATTAATATTGTTCCATTTTTAAAACTTATCAGGCAATATTATTTTAGAGAAAAAACTTCTGAGATAAATTTGCACAATAACCCTATATTTTTCCATT
Organism: Vachellia collinsii; assembly: GCA_006871305.1. Taxonomy (NCBI): domain Eukaryota; kingdom Viridiplantae; phylum Streptophyta; class Magnoliopsida; order Fabales; family Fabaceae; genus Vachellia; species Vachellia collinsii. The sequence goes on along the minus strand of QFDD01000019.1, from coordinate 78,031 downwards.
TATAACAACTAGTACCCTAATATTATTCAAAAGAATAAAATACGTTTGGACAACAAGCCAAGTTCAACATAAAGGGGATGCGTTTTTCGGTTTGTATCTCTCTAATTTCACCATCAAGTATTTCACATGATTATTCTCAATCTCTCATTATGAAAAAATTAATTTGCCAATACTTATAATTTTACCTGATTTTTAGTTACATATCACAAATCTTCCACATACATAAAACCACTCTGAAAAATTAGTTCATTCCTCTAAACATGAAACCCCTCAACATTACGAAAAACTAGTTCATTCTTATGAGATTTGAACCTATCGCTGATTGGTTTTTATATATAAAAGTTAAATGGCAAATTAAAGGTGATACTGAAATGTACTTATTTTCTTTTTCGTACTCTTTTATTTATAATCCATATATTATATAATTATATTTTTTAAAAAAATCATATTATTACAAAATCGCAATCCCAAGGCACTCGTGACTAGTATGCGGGGATGAGGTAATCTGTCATCCCCTAACTACAACTATACGCAACTTAACGTATAAATTTGTTCGTTCTTTAAATTGTTTTTTTTTTTTGCTTCTCGAAATCTGTGAACTTGGAAGTGGCAACGACAACTTCAAAAGACAAAGAACAAGCTAAAGCTATTCTATTTCAAAGGCTATATAAAGTCTGATGAATATTCAAAACCAAAGATGACACCGAAACAATAGCGATGTGACTGTTTTGGGCCAGCAATTGGCAAAATAATAAAGCAACCAGAAACCTCAAAAAGACAGTTATATGTACGTCCCATTTTATGTTGCTTCATCAATATATCATTGAAGTGTGTGTTTGTAGTTTTGAATATATATATATATATGTATGCATGCATGGATGGATGAAGTTCACTTGGCATGCACGTAAAGAAGAAGAAGAAGGCGACAGTTTGTCCCATGAAAAGGGGGCAGCAAGCAACCTAGCTCTTTGCTTGCACTGTGTCAGAGCAATTTACAACTTTTTTCGACTGTGAAATTCATACAATAACAATGATAGTTGATTATTGCATGAGAATACAAACATGTTTGCACGTTTATACAAGTCAAAATAATATTTATATCATGTATTTACTTCGTAAATCGTAAATTACATTAGAAAGTTAGTTTTCACAGTTAATATAAACTTGCACTCTATCATTTGATAGGAAAAGACAGAAACATGGTGCTATTTTTGTTTTTTAATTACCTCATTAATATAAGAGCTAAATTAAAGTTAACTAATTTTCAGAAATTTGTTAAAATAATTAAATTAATTATTTGTAATAAATATGTATTAGTTTTCTTAAAATACTATATTTAATTATGTGTATTAATCGTGACTATCCTTTGATAAAAATTCTTTACTATATCCAATTAATAGAGATATTTGGTAGAAAAATTACTACATCCAATTTTTAATATAAGAGTTAGATAACTAATTTGTAAGTATAAAAAATTTGTTAAGTTAATTGTTTGTAACAAATGTATGTTGATTTTCCTAAAACACATATAAGAATTACCCTAATAGAAACCTCCTTAATATATACAAACAATTAGAATAATTATAAATTTGAAAAACAAATTAAAGTGGATTAGTCTCTTATATTTAGAACTAATATAAAACCATTGTCTAACTCTTATATTTAACACAACATAAAATATAAATTCGAAAGGTAAAGTGAATTGAGATCTTATTTTCGTGATTAAAGTAATAAACAAATTGTCTTACCTCTATATCTTAGATTAGAGTTCAGAGTTAGTATTTAGAAGACAAGGAATTAACCGCCTCATATTACAAACGCGATGGAACTTGCAACCTCTCACTTCCCATTTAAATGGGAGCCACATAACGTGTTATTTACATACTCACACTTTTAGACTCATGGTTTGTGTGGATGAGGAAAAAAGTTGAGAGAAAAGCAAAGAGGAGAGAAGATAAAGAGGAGAAAGAGGTTTGGATAACACAAGGCAGAAAATTTAAAGCAAAATTAAAATGACATTTTTTTATTCTATTTTTTCTCTCCTCCAGAGACTGTCACTGTTAAACACTTTCAGAACCTGAATTCCCTGGAAAAACTTCTCAGAGCATGTTTCTGTCCAATGTCAATTCAAGAATATAGAAATTATATAATTACTTAATTACTTGGTTCACGTTCGTTCAGTAATCCTTAAAAAATTCGGTTACTTCACCGTCCCAAAGAGAATGCAAGTTGAGATGAATATATATATATATCTGTGTGTGTGGGATGGCGTACGTGTGGGGAGACTCCTCTCCTAAATTTGTTCAAACAAAGGGCTCATGCATATATGCTCAAATATGTGGTCATCAACCTATTAAAACTTAATAGTTTCATCAGTTGATAAAAATGTAGCTCACATCTCACAAAAGCATGAGTTTAATCTGCTCCCATATACGAGGATCTTGTTAATATGTCAACAATTTTATAAATTATTTTAGAAGTTGTAAGGTTTGTCATGAAATTAATCTTCGGATTCAGCTGATCTAAAGTTTTTATTAAAATATATAGAGAAAAAGAGTATCCAACACTTTAATATTATTATTTTATAGTAATTCTAACACCTGAATTTTATTTATTATACATCCAACACCTCAATTTTTTGGGTGCTTCCAGCACTCTAATTTTATTTATAACACATCAGGCGTGCTGGCGATGCATAAAGAAAATAATAATATATGATGGATGAACAATAAATAATATTCATATATTGAATGGTATTGAGAAATAACATGAGGGTGTTGAATGTTACTTTACTTTTAAATATACATGTGTGTGTGCTAGTTATTAAATGATTTATTTGTTCTTTTTTTTGTAACGACTTATTTTTATTTTAAATATACGATATCATTCCATTTTAGTTTAATAATATAAATGATTAAATTTGGTATTTGGGAAAATCAACCGAAAGTGTGTGACCGTGTCAATGATAGTGTGATTCTTGAAAGAGAAGGTTATCGTACGCTTAAGATTTTATATGTCACGTGCAGTAACATCATGGCCACATGCATTGCCTAACCCCATGTGTGACTGCTCTCCTACACAAGCCTTTCCTCTATATTTACGTTCCAAAAGTTGAGCTTTTCATCCACGGAAAGTACACAGAACAATAGTTTTGATTATATAATTATATAATTAAATTGGGTTAACGCCTATGTCAGTGTTCTTTATGGTTTGATCAAATTTTAATTTTAAATTTTTATATTTTCAAATAATCAGTTTTAGTTCCTGCAGTTTCATAAAATTTGTATGAGTTTAAAAACTGGGTCTTATGATTTTAACTAGCTTTTGGTTTTTATAAAACTTTATGGATTTAATCATAAATTCGATCAAACTGAAAAACCAATAATAATGTTAACCCTTATAAATCATAGTAATATTTGATCCCATAATTTTAGCTTTAGCTTCTGAAAATATTGCTAATTCCACTTCTTGCCCAGCACATACACACACAAAGAAGCAAATATATAAATTAATTTATGAGCAAAAATCTGTATTAATTACTGAGTACTCTTTGCACGTTAAAATTAGGGGAATGAAGCTTAGAGCAGACTCAATGTGGATGTGAATGTGCATGTGTTGATTATATCGATCAAATATTGAAGCACTTGGCAAAAACGTTAAGCAACAACGATCAGCATTTGTATTTTTACAATATAATGGATCGATTTGCACGAAAGAATCGATTAAGAAATTAATGCAACAAAGTAATTTATGTTTAATTAATTATATTGTTGCTTCAAGAGGTTAACCTAATTTGCCTTTGTAATGAATCACAGCGTACGGAATGAGGAATGATATGTGTAAATATATATATATATTTATATTGACAGATTTCTACGTTAACCACCACCTCCTATATAAATTATCACCATCCACACCACCGTCTTGAAAAGTGACAGCAATCATAGCTAATACCTTTTTTATTATTAGTTACTTTGTCAGCTAAGAATAGCAATGATATGAGCACGTAATGAATTAAAGTATATTTAGGAAAATATATATATATATATATATATCATAGTACGAGTAGTCAATTTATTATTATCATGCATGGTGTCCATTCTCGTCATATCATTCATCCTTTTTTCTTTCGTGTGATAACAATCATGTTAGGTTCGTGTATTGTTCAACTTCGATTTTTAACTAATATATGGATGTCTCCGATTTTTTTTTTTTTTGGAAAAAACAAGAAGGTAAAAGATACTCAATTGTTATTATAATTCCATTTGATATTCATCATATGCAATTTCAATAACATAGTCTATAGTTATTGGTTAAATTAGATACATTTTTTTAGGCTTTTTCAGTGTCATGATTGATCTTAAGCCTTGTCTCATGCGTTTTAACTATTGTGGCTATACTTATCTTATTCGTTGAACAACATTTTTAAGGTATAAGAGGAATTGATTTCAATAAAGCATAAATAGTGTTCTGGGAATTGTCTTTCTGCCTCAATGAATGTCTAAGTTGTCGTGGCACAAATCCCATACATATATAATTCTTATTCACTCCGATCCTTAATATATGAGTTAAATAACTAATTTAAGTATATTAAAAAAATTAATTAAGTAATTTGTAACAATTATTGGTTGATTTTCCTAAAATATTATTTTTCACCATAACTTTTGAATGGAAATCGCTTAATGTGTACAATTAATATAAATGCTTTTCATGAAGAAATAATAGATCTGGGAGATAAAATTTATTGAAATCTTAATTTAGAACTAAATCGAACTCCCAACTAACTTTATATTAAGGATTATGGGTAGTATATAAATTATTTTAGGATTATATTCTAAATAATAAATTTCAAAACTTTTACATGTGCAATGGAATTTTGACAGAAATCTTTTGTTGAAGGAATTATTGATAGAATGTTCCATGGCAAGCTACTTAGAGACACGATTTTTCCATCAGTAATTCTGTCGCGAAATTGGAGTTAGTTATTTTTAGAGTTAACAAGTAATGATGACAAAACATTTCCTTCACTAGTTACTTTTGTAATGAAATTAGAACCTAAATACAATTATATCATTAAATTATGTCGCTAATTTGCTAAATTTTTCAGTGTAAGTTGAAAAGTATAAAATTGAAAAGATAAGGAGGGGAAAGAGTGTATGGGAAGAGGAAGAGAGGTGTATATGATTCAGGAAAAGGGGAGTAACTATTTCAGCTTACATGTTGATATACTTCCTGCTGTACATTTTAGAGGATGATTTTTAGAAAGAAATTGTGGTTCCTTTCATAAGGATATTTTGATAGTTTGGATGAGCATTAAATATTTGTATATATGTCACATTTAATAAAGGTTGTGAGAGAGTAGAAATTAATATGATGTTAAAGTTTAGTTTGATTGATAAGTGTAATATTGAAAATTAGTCAAATTTTATGACAATGTCTGTGCTTTTAACTTTCTTTATTAACACATATGAATTAGTTAGAAATGATTTATAAAATGAATTGGAGGAAGTACTTATCTGGTCCTATACACATATCACTTTCAACATATTTCATCAATACTTAAAAAAATCTTAATCTCATTAATTCTGCTTTAAAATTTAACAAGTTTACAACTTTATTTTTATTTAATATATATTATACCCAAGGTACTGAAAAACAGACTACGCAATGAGCGGGTCATGGGTTAGTTGGTTAGGCCGAGTTCAACTTGAATTTAAACTGATCATGCTATAATCATATAATTTAATTAACAATAAAAAATTATACTATAACTTCAATAAAATCTAATAACAACATAGAAGAAAACACAATAGTTTGATTGAAACAACCACAAAATACAACATTATTAAGAAAAATAGGGACTAGGACACCAAATCTTTTTGTTTGGTGTTTTCCAATTTAACTCTTTTTTTAAATTAGCAAAATGATGTTGTTTTGCACCATTTTCATAAAATTAGGAAACCGAGTATACAGCCTAAACCAACAGCTTACACTGGCTTACCATGGTTCACAACTGTTTAACTGATCACCAGTTCATGGACCTAAACCAAATCGGATAAGTGATCTGTTCATCGGCTTCCTTATAGTCCAGTTTGATTTTACTTATCTTGATTATACCTTATGAGAATAAAGTCTACATAATAATAAATGAAATGTAAAATTGTGTATTCGTATAAAAATTTTATAATGTAATTTATAAATATGACTAAAAAATGTTTTTCTCTTTCTTATAAATAGAACCATAAGGGTATGTGTGTTTATTTATATTTAAGTTTGAGAATTAGAAGATGGTAAAGATAAAGATAAGAATATGTGTGGGAAGGAGAGGGGACAAGTGAGTTGTGGGAGAAGGAAACGGATACTTGCCTCCAAACCTCCCAACAATTTCAACAATATTGGTCCTACTGGACAATTTTCAACTAGCTCCTCTTTTAATTTTACTCACTTCAACACGCAAGGAAGCTTTTTTATTTCTCTCTCTCTTTTTTCCCCTTATAATTACATCTTCTAAAAGAGAAAACAGAGCAGTTGAGTGAGTTGCATGTTGGGAATTTATGGTAATAACAGAGCATTTATTTACGATTCAAAAACAAGTGTTTAAATAATATTGATATATTGATGTGCTGAAGAGAGTAGTGATGATCTCATGTTTTTATTATTCTACCCCATTTTTAATTACAATTGATCACTAGCAAATGATTGAATATGTCATTCACCAACATATGTTTGTGAAAAAAATGGTGACTAGTTTAAATGATATTGTCATTTGCCAATAGATTGTTGTTATTCACTTAGTTACGTTGTTCTAATTATTTCATACTTCTCAAAACTTGATAATTATCTTGTATATTTATTGCTAAGTTTAATTTTTGTAGCTCAATGGTTGTACATTTTTTTTTTGTAACCAATGGGTGGTATGATCAGATCTCAACTTGAACAGCCTTTGTCAAAATTCTCCAGCCGGAGGAGGTGAGAGTTTCTTTATATGAGGGGTAGTAAGGTCATTTAATCAAATTCTGTAATCTCATCAAAATTCTCCGGTTTAATTAGCATACACGTCAACTTATTAAGAAATTACAAGCATATAGACTAACACTTATTATTGAGAAAATGGTAAGAACCCAATAAAGAGGAAAAAACCTACATATACCTAATTAAAAATCAAGTGAAACTATAAAGACTTGTGAATTAATTAATTAATTTCCATATAATTTATAAGTTAGAGTTTTTTTATGCATCAATCGGTATCTGATTCCTTTTTTGGATATTATTATCAGGTACCTGAACAACCGATTAAATGTTGATCCATAATGGCGGCACCTCACTGCTTTCAAGTAATTATCACGGCTGTATATCTAGTTGATTCAAACTCTGGGTGGTCACAAGTTTAGAGTTTAGCATGCATTCCAATATTTATTGTATAAGACCCTTTTATATTATTTTTATTATAAGACCCTCTTTAATTAAGTTGTATCATATCAGCTCGTTATCCTCTATTTCATGAACTTCATTGAGCTTAATTATGAAAATTTACAAGTATTAAAATATTTTAAAAGTTACACGCTAGTTAGTTTTAGTTTAAGCCTGTCACTTAACTAATTAACTAACGGGTTCCTTAAAGTCTAATTTACAGGTTCTGTTCCTAAAATATCTTAACTAAACTCAGGTTTTTAAATGCCGAAATGATCCTACTTTGGTCAATTAACTAATTAAACGTTGAACAGAAAAAAGTATTTATCGAATTAAAATGGGAGGGTTGATTTTGAGAAGCTAGTGGAGCCCCCTCCACATGAGAGGAATGGTCCACTTCACTCATTAGGCAAAGATTAACTCACATCCACTCACAAGTTTGAAGAATGCATGCAGGAGGAATAATAATGTTACCGGATAATTTGTTGTGTCTGAGATTACCTAAAGTGTTAAAATTGAGTAATGTTATTTCTTACTGTAAAAATTGTAACTGTAAATTAACATTTGTTTCTAATAGGGTGGGGTAATATTTTTACATCTTCTGGAACTCTCAGAGTGATATTAAACTTCAAAAATTTTTAAGGCAAGTTTATACCTTAACCAAAAAGATACTAAGAAATAATATACATAGACACACACATATGACCAAAAACATTGATGTTCTATAATGACATATAAAAATAAATATAAAATTTCTACGATCGTGATAAGAATGAATTAATGGAACTCCACACAAATATATTGATCGATGACATGAAGATGTGATTATTTTTTAAACTCTATGTAATATGAAAGAACTTATAACAAATTATTAGTTATATAAAGACATAATGATCTTACTAATTACAATCAAAGTCATGTGTCATGAGTATAATTTGGGTCTTGTTTATATGTACAAGGCATGCATCTTTCTGGATGATGTTTCACGGTTCTGGCTTTCTTTCTTTCTTTTTTTCTTTTTGTATTACATCTAGTACTCAATATAATAGCCAATTAATTTTTTAAAAAATTTAAAAAATTAAATAAATTATTTAATTATAATATATTCTGAAATGCTTATGTATATCATTAGATTATATATAGTTTATAAGTTAAGTAAATTAATTTGAAGAAAAATGATAAATATATAAAAGTTGATTATTTAGTTTCCTTTATCTCCAAAAAGTTAAATGACTGTTATATTAAGGACTAGATGTAGCATACAGTTTCTTTATTTAAACATTTATATGTGTGTATGTGCCATTTATTGTCTTTTTTACTTATTATATATATTTATCTTTCTTGATTTGGGTTCTCATAAAGACAAGCAAAACACCCCCTCAATACGAAGCTATTCTAATATTGCTTTGATTCTCCTCCTTTATTCCATTTGTTGGTTTCTCAATTTTCTTTATTTCTTTCTTATTTATTTTTTTTGGGTTCACTTGTGTGGTCTATTTGAAGACGCAACCTTACATTTTGATCATATAATTAATGATCATGCATTATATATATATATATATATATTGCAAGTCAGAGAGTTGTTGACTTGTCTAATGAAAATGATCTTCAAACCCCAAACACCGTTGAAACCAAAACTTCTCATCTATAATACATTTATGTCTTTTTTCCAGCATATATAATATTTAAGTCTAGATTATTATTTTTATAGAATTAGTCTATATTATTTTACAAAACCTTTTTTAAACAGTAAGAAAATAGATACCATCTTTACAATAATCATATCCATATATGCGATTATGAGAAACATAAAACCATGTTGTTTAAAAAAAACATAAACCAGGTTTCATAAATTTAAAATCAGTCATATATATCAACACTCTAAGGAAATTTTTCCTTATTATATTTTTAAATTTAAATTATTGGCTAATCTCTCTTATATTTATTTAATTTTTTTTACCTGTCTCTATATTTCAATTGAATCCACGTTATCGATTGAGTGTAGAGAAAAGTATTGAGAAAGAATATAAAGGTGATAAAGTTCTAATTGTACGTTGACCTAAATTTTTAAATGAAGTTATGTTCCAAATATGTGAATCAAGGCTAAATACTTCCTCCATCCCATTTATTTATTTATCCTGATTCGCATTTTTCATTTTATCCCAAAGTATATGTTATGCTCCAAATTTTAGGGTACAATTATTATTTGTTTCTAATAATACTCTAGATGGAGGGTATTAAATATAGGTAGTTAATTTAAAATAATATAACATAATTGATCTTATTAGTAAAAAATTAGCTCATAACTTACAAGTGCATGAGTTTAAATCTTGTTGCTGATGTGAGGACCTTATTGTTTGGTGCTCTGTAATAATCTCTGGGTCTGAAGACATATCATACACTAATGAGCCACTAAGATCCAACTTACCTAAACTTTAAAAAAAAATAAGGTGACATGAAATGGAGGACAAAACTGGGGAAAGCTTTTTTTTTTTTTTATTTATTACATTTATTTTGTTTTCTCGTTAGTTTGTGTGAAATAGGGAAGTATATGTATATATACATTATGGTAGTAATGTAGTATATATTTAATATTTGATACCAAGTTATTAATTACTCATCTAATTTTAAAAGTAACAATTAATAAAATTGCAATAACTTTTCCCTAATAAGTAATTAATAATTGTAACAATACACTGATTACGTCAGGCTACAAGAACGTATTACCAAAATAATACTTTACTTACACATGAAATTAAATATAAAATATCATAACAATAAATTTCTATGTAAATAATAGAAAGATAAACTGTACAAGGAAGCATATAAACAACTGCGCATCTCAATTCTCAACTACAAACCGTAGCTATCATTATAACTTCTAACAATTTTTAGTCAACGGCACAAACGGTAACAACACCAAAAACAACAACAACAATATTAATATTATTATTATTAGACATTACTTCTTCTTATACTCAACATCATTTTCGACCTTAATATGATATGTCTATATATATATATGCATTTTTCCTAATTGAAAGAATTTACAATGCATTCTTATTCTGCACGTCTTTTTCTCTTACATTTTCTTGCTTCTTGGTTTAGATTTATACATGAAAGGGGTAAAGAATTTCTCAGATGCCAAATTATGCAGACATTCAATGGCATCCCCCCACAGACACCTGCCTTTGTACGTGATGATAAAGGCGGGTGGATATACGGATTTCAACAGAAGTTAGAGTACACCTGCTGCGGAAATCCATGGTGTCATTAGGAGCCTATTACAGGTTTGCCAATGGATGAAGATGCACAAGATTAAACTTTACATACCAATCTTTAGAAGCCCTTCAGGCATATGATCCACTGAATAAAGAGATTCAAACTTTAAGATCGTAGGGATTTTGAAATTTGACATGTATATAAAAAAGGAATTAGATGTGCAGACTATATTGCTTGACTGGCTCATGAGATACCTCAGGTCGTAATAACCTCACGGTTGTTACTTTGACAATCGTTGCATCCTTACTCCTTATTTTCAAAGTTCTTATTTAGTTTTCCACCTCCCAACAATATATGATGTTTGACGCAATTGGGGGTAACTGGGAGTGTTTTTACATATTTACCCTGTTAGGTATAACACTTTCATAACATTAATTTTACACACTGTAGGGACAAATAACAGAGAGAGAATCAGAGAAAAGTCTTTTCTCCAATTAGAGAATTAATTGTAAAATAAGACATTCTACACGTATACAACTGAGTTTTTACATTGAGTTTCCACATTATATGTAATTGAATTTTTATATATGCGATTAAGTTTACATGTATACAACTAAGCTTCCACGTTATGTGCAACTAAATTTCCATATATACAATTGAGCTTTTACATTTAAAATTGAGCAGAACTCATTTTATAATTAATTTTTTAATGGGATATTTTTTCCCAATTTTTCTAATAATAGATTCGGGGTAAAAAGTGAAACAGATGGATTTATTATTATTATTATTATTATTTGTGAGAAAACAGAACATGAGGCATGCCTTGGGGTGGGTGGGGTCAGTCAGATTTAAAACCTAATAATGCAAAATTGATGGACGTGGGCCCCACCACACCGCTACAGATTGAATTCCCTTCCTCGCCGTTTTAGATTCGTTTCCTTTTGATTCTCAATCTATTCACACAACATGACTCTATGATGGGATAAAAATATTTATTAATTACTTTATTTAGTCAATCGCTAATCACAGCATTAAGCACAAAAAAAAATTAGCAACTGAAATCATTGTCGTTAATTAATTAGTACATGGAATTTTCAATTCCGTTTGTAATTACTAATGGAATATTTCTTTCATTAGTTCGGTTTTTCAAGGAATAATTTGTATTGTTTACACAATCTCCAAGGTATAAGTTTCAGTTTCATTTTTTGAAACTTAAAAATAAATTAAATAAATTAGTTTAGATTATATATATTCTGAAATATCTATATATATTATTATATAATATATTGATTTATAAATCAAAAAATTAATTTAGTAATCAATTAAAATGATAAATATATTAATTTATTTAGTTTCATTAATATCTTTTAAAAAACCAACTGCTTATATTAAATATTGAAGATAGTATACCTCAAACTATCTATCAGACTTAAATTCTTAAACTGTATAAAAAGGCAAAAAGAGTATTGTCTAGATATATTTATATATAAGTAGCATTAATATACATATATTTTATAATTATATAATATTTTTAGTAGTTGTAGTAGTTGACAGAAATTAAATACAGGCTGAGACATGAGAGGTATAAATGTGTGTGTGTAAAGAAAGATGCTCAGTGGTTGGCATGTGATACCACCTCTTATATTATCATTATTATATTGTTAAGATTGGTTTTTTGTTATTATTATGATTATGATTTGGTGGTGGCTTATATGTATAATTAGAGTCCAAATATATTTTTATTTCTAAATTAAAATTGTTCCATGGGATATATATTGAATAATATTCTCAACTACTTATTGGTGTAGTATTTGTCATTCTAATGTTAAAATCCTTGTAATATCATAATGGATTACTGAACTTTAAGGTGTTGATTATTCTTGTATCAATACTTTAGAGATGAAAATTATCTTTAATTCAGAGTTAATATAAAGTTAATTGTTAGTGTTAGGCAATATGGTAACGATTTGACAATTTGAGGGGTGGCGTTGCTCCAATCAATAATTTAAACTATTCTGTCCTGCTCGTAAAATATAGTTTTAAGGATAAAAATATTCTTTAATCCCATAATATATTATAGGGAAAATCCCAATAAAAAATTATTGAATTATTCATATTCTATTTGGATCATTAAATTTAGCAAAGCATTAATTAGGTTGTTTAACACAATTAGGAATTTCGATATCATATCAAATTACCTTCGTACCTTTTAGTTATTAAATATGATTTTTCTACCTAGGAAATTGAATATGATTTTCATACTCACATTAATTCTTAATAATTACATGAATTCGTGGATAGATAAGCTTTTTCATTAAGAAAGTTTTACTTTCCTATGATACCGTTGCTATAGCTTGGCTTCCTTACCTAAGAAAAAGGTAAGTTTCATTGTGAACCACAATGTTGAAGATGAAGAAGGGAAGGATTTTGGTAGCAGAAACAGATAGGATACGAATATTAAAAAGAGATTCCTTTAGATCTCTACCACATAGAGAACATTGCTTTTTGAAAACTAAAAATATTACTTTTGATTTTTTAATAAATACGGGGTATGAAAGTAATTTGATCAGATTTCTAAATTCTTAATTTTATCAAACAACTTTATTAATTATTTGTTAAGTTTAGTAACCTAAATTAGAATTTGACTAAATCAACCATCTTTTATTGAGATTTTCCCTATATTATATATATAACTCATGCTTTTTTTAAAAAAACATTATGATGAGATCTTTGTTTCGGCTGCAAAAAGAAGAGGAACATGGATTTTCATTAATTAAATTCCTAATTTTGTTTTTACTACACATCATCTTATCACACAATTGTTCATGCCTTCCTCCTACCTTCTTTTATCTTTTATTTATTACTTGTGTGGTGTATGTCATAAATCAATTTTGTTTATTTATAAGGCTTAAGATGCAGATTTGTATTAGAAGTGTTCTCTCAGTAGTAATGATGCCTCAGAATTTTTTAGGATTAATGTTACTTTAGAAGTTTTAAAATGAAGCAACAATGCCTTTTATTATTAAAAATATTAATGGTCAGTGTCAATTTCTTAACTTTTAATGTTAGTTTATTAACAGAATATGACAATATTACTCTTAAAGAAACTTTCAGGGTAATACTATTTCTGAGAGAAAGCTTTCAGGATAAAATTACACTTTAACCCTATTTATAATTTGCATGCAAACAAAAAAACCTATTTATATTTTTAATGTAAAAACTTATACATGTATTTATGTATGTATATAGCATAAATATTATATGAGTCATGTTAGCCGACAACAATAGTAAGTTTAAATTTTCACCATTTTACTAATTGGATTTCAAAATTTTAAGATCAACAGCTAACAGGTTGGCTCTTATAGAAATGGTTAATTCATTATAACATGATAAGTTAGTATTTAAATGCTTACTAGGAGATGCGTCATCAGTCTGCACCCACGAAAGTCTAAACATAATTGCCTCTATCAAAATAATATTTGTACTTTAAAAAGAAATCAAAATTGCATTTTTTTTGGGTTTGGATAAAATTTTCCAATATACTACTTATTGTTTATATGGATATAGCGAAATTTGAATTCGCAAGTCTTGTTGTTATTAATTAAATTGTTTCTCTCTCCCAAAAGTTGGCATAGCGTTTGTATTGTAACTTGGAGCATTGGCCATATTATTGGTCAACCCTAAATTCCTCAAAATGAGCAGTCAAATTCAAATTTGTATTTAGGTACTAACATTCACAGATAATCTTTTTTTTTCCTTTTATTAAATAAATCCTCTTTTCCGTATTTCACAGTCTGCAATTTAGATTTCTTATTTTCGGACCGAGTCTGAAATTTAGATCATGTCAGCATTTGTGACCAAACTTACCGTACAAGATGATCATAAAGCCAATATAAAATAGAAGAAATCCAAAATAAAATCGGTTTAATTTATACTATTAGTCAAAATAAAAGCTAATTAAATTTCTATGGAGATTGAAAAAACTAATTAAGCAATACGTTTATCATTTTTTTAAATTAATTTTCTGATTTATAAATTAATAATCTAATGATATATATACATATTTTAAGATATATAATACTAATTAAATAATTTATTTAAATTTTTAGAATTCTTAAAAAAATTAATTGATTATTATCTTAAATATTAATAGAAATAATTAGTAACGGTCAACTTTGGCTTTCATGCCTCATGAGGGTATAGAATTAGAGTCACAGTATCTTATAAGCGTTTTGTTCCCTAATATCATTCAAATCACTTTTTTATTTGTTGTAGTAAAAATGAAAGGAATAAGACAATTTTACCCAATATACTAATATCCATCGTTAATGTTCTATTTTTTTATGCTAAATTAACGTCTTTCTTTTTCTGGAAGAGAATAGTATAAAATTTAATCCCATTGATTCATCCAAAACCTTTAATCAAACCGGTGAATGGATTCATTTAACAATTTATTTAATCCGCTTATTCCTTCTCATCCATAATTCATTTCTAAAAGAATAAATTGGTTCATAATATAAGTCGTTTGTATGATAACTAATACTCACTTTTAACAATTATATCCTTTTAATTAATACTTAAATGTGACTCATTGTATTTTTATCTCCCTTCAAAACCTCATCTAATAAGTGTGAAGTTAGAAAAATGCTTCACTTTAAGATAAATTTAAGGGAAAATGACGATGAGGTCCCGTGTAAGGGATTTTACGATTAAATAGTGCCACAAAATCGCATAATTATTTTTAAATCCCATGGAGTTGTTAATGCACCAAGATGGGATAGTAACTAACAACTCCATCTCAATGCGTGGAGTTATTAACAATAAATATATGATTTCGTGCGACTGTTTAATCGTAAAATCCCTTACACGGAACCTCATTGTAATTCTCTCTAAATTTAATAAATTAATTATTATTTCTTATTTTTGATGAACTAGTTCAAATGACTTATATTATGTACACGAGTCATCAGGTTGAGTTTTAATCTCATGATTTTATCTTTAAAAGAAAAAAGAAAAATTAAAAATGCAAGTGAAAAAAACAAAGGAGTGTAACTGAACCTGAGCAGAATCAAAGGTTTGACTTTGAATGAGGCGGGTGTTGCGTTGTGTGTTGGGTGAGTGCCCAGAAATGGGTACCCGAATTAGTTTTGAACGAGCCCGTAATTTACCTCACTCGCACTCTCCTCGCCTGCTCTCCACTTCCCACTAAGTCACATTTGAAAAACCGAGCACTGTGTTACACGCGCCAGTGATCACGTGGCCTTTGTTGTTGTTTTGAACCTGACGACTGAAATTTACATTTACTTTTATTATCATCATTCTATAATTGAATATGTAACTATAAAGTTTGTTTCTCTCTGCAACAAATATAACCCATTTTCAAACAACCGTAAAATTATTCAATTAGTTGTGGAAAAAATTATTCAATTAATTACTATATTCTGAATTATGACAAAAAAAAAAGGGAAACTTACAAGTTTTAAATAAATGATTTAATTATAAAAAAGTATTAATAATGTCCGAAGAGCATTATAAATACATTCTTATTTCTTGCCCTCAAATTTGTCATTGTATGACCATAAGTTTTTTTTTTAATTTTGAAATGATTAAGTCCATTATTTGTCCCAATAATAATTCCATCCAGAAAAAAGAATTTTAGTGTCAAGCAAGAAAAATTACATGTAGTAAATTAAATTTTTCAATATATATAAGTCGTTATTGTTTGATTCAATATTTTTAATATATAACCCTTATGAAGTTTTATTTGTAGAAATTCTATAAATTAAAAATTGATCTAAAGGATGAATATAACAGATCAAACTATAAAGGCTTAATTAAAAAAAAATAAACTATGGAATCTCATAAAATTGAAGTAAATTACCGGGACTTATAATTAATTTTTCCTAAATTTTTAAGGTGTTGCATTGAAAAATAGAAATGGTTAGAAATGTAGTGAGAAAAATCATACTCCTCCATTTATTATTGTATTGACCTTTATTTTTCCATTTTGTATAATATATATTTAATAAAACATACTGAAAATAATTTATAAATATAATTAGAATAATACCTTCAAAGACGATGTCAAATTTATGACTTCTCCAATCACTCTTGCACGTTGAAATGTTGAATTTATGAATTGCCCAATTTTCTGAAGATAGGGTCTTGTTTTTGTATTCATGGGAATTTTGTAAAAATTTCTTTTTTTTTTTTAATTTGATTTTGTCTAGAAAGAGGAATAAAAAAAAGGTTCAAACATTATACGCTTTTTTTTTAATTTTTTTTAAAAGAATATTTATATTAAATATTTTTACGCGGAAACATATTTAAGTAAGCGGCTTGTTCAAGAAAGGAGTGGAGACAGGTTAAAGCAGAAAAAAAGGACTGTTCAAAAGGCGTGCAGACTTGGGCGAAGCATTTAGACGAGCCACTCCACTCTGAGACCATGACCTACGACCTGCCGGGGATCTCGGTCAACTCCCCCTTGACCACAATAACGACAAAACCAGGGTCATTTATGTAAATCTACCCCTCTTAAGGGTAAACATGTAAATTTAGTAACTACGTTATTGACCATGAACATCTATCATAATTAAAAAAAGGAAAAAAATTAAGCACAAAGGATTAAGAAAGAAAAAATTTATATAGAAATAAGTAATTTTGATTATCATTGAAAAGATAAAATTATTTAGAGTAACTTTAAATATTAATCAGAATAAAATGTAATATAATTTTTTTAAGATGATTTGATTCTTGATATAAGAGCCAGTGAATTTTTAAAGATTGAAGAAGCTAATGAATTGATATATTAATCATATTTCTTAAGATTAATTTATCTTACTTATAAATTGATATATGATATAATAATATATATAAATATTTTAAAATAAACTTATGATTAAGTAATTTATTTCACGTTTTTTAATTTTTCACAAAAGTTAACTAACTCTTATATTAATAATTATAAGTGATACATTTTTTTATAATCTTTTGGACCACATTGCACTTTTTTTTTTAAATTTCTATTATTATGTATTCTAACAAGTGACTAATTTGGATGGAGATTTTATTATACATAAAGCATATTGAAAATAATTTATAAATATGATGCTTCCTCCTAAGACCCTTTTTTTTAAAAAAAAAAATATTTAGATGATACTACTAATCATTAAATGAAAATTTATGATTATTTCCTATTTTAAAAAAATTATTAAATGTAAGATAATCCTTACATTTATGATAATTCATTGAATAAAAACGTTATTATTGCGGTATTAATAAAGTTATTTTTTCATAATTGGTTCGGCAAAAAGAAATATAGTTATTATTCTTTCTCATCTTATTTATTTTAGAAATGTATACCTAATGCATTCTGAACACAATATAATTCTTTTATTTCTTTCTTTTTTTTTTGGCCAACTTGCAATATAATTCATTCTTTAAATCCGAAGAAGAAAGTATATATTCCTGAAAGGAAAAAACATGTTCGTCTATGTCTCCATGACAATGCAGTTTATATAATATATATAATTTTCTTAATTTTAATTTTTTTATTTAGTTGCTGTCTGGGTTAAGATTTATTTTAAACCTTCGGCTTTGTCGTAGCTGGTGTCGAAGGCTTTAGAACTTTATGAGTGGGAGTGATTCGTCTTATATATAAATTCCCACTTCGCTTTGTTCTCTTTATCTCTCACAGAGAGGGAGACAACACAACCAGAGAGAGAGAGAGAGAGGCCTTTTAAGAGAATATGAGAACCCGTGGAGGGCTTTGTTATCCTCGAGCCGTAACAACCATGTGTGCCTCCGATGAAGCCGCCGCCGTCGGAAGATTGTGTTCAGATTTAAAAGTCGTTTCTAAGAGAAACAAGGACTTGGACATTGATTCCTTTGTTGGCCGGAAAAAGCGTAAGAAGTCGCCGGAAGATGCTTCCGGCGACCATTGTTTCTTCGATTCCTTGCACGATGACCTTATCCTCGCTATTCTCTCCAAACTTAGTTCCTCCGCCGCTTCCCCTTCCGACTTCATCAATGTCTTGATCACGTACGTAAAATTTTCAACTTCCCTCTGTGACATTCTTGAATCTGTTTTAACCGTTGATCTTGAATCTTGAACCTGACGTGATTGATTTTGGGTAACAGGTGTAAGAGATTAAACGGATTAGGTCTGAGTTCTTCTGTGTTGTCCAAAGCTTCACCGAAAGCCTTGGCCGTGAGGCCCAAGAACTGGTGCGAATCTGCTCATCGTTTTCTGAAACTGTGCGTCGATGCCGGGAACGTCGAAGCCTGCTATACTCTGGGCATGGTTAGTGGAGAATGATTCGTTTCTTTTCCTTTGAAATTAGAAATTTTGTTTTTAAATTTCAGAATCCGTCACATTTATGGTAATAGTATTGAATGTGGACTTCTTTGCGTTTGCAGATTCGTTTCTACTGTTTGCAAAACAGGGGAAGCGGAGCCTCGCTGCTGGCCAAGGCGGCGATTAACTCTCACGCGTCGGCACTGTACTCCCTCGCCGTCATACAGTTCAACGGCAGTGGCGGCACCAAGAACGACAAGGACCTCAGAGCCGGTGTGGCTCTTTGCGCTCGAGCTGCCTTCCTCGGCCACATAGACGCCCTGAGGGAGCTCGGGCACTGTTTACAAGATGGCTACGGCGTCCGGCAAAACATCATAGAGGGGCGGCGCTTCCTCGTCCAAGCCAACGCCCGAGAGCTAGCCGCCGTGCTCTCCTCATCGGCTCCGCCAGGTATCCCCTCGCGCTCTTGGCTCACGTGGAACCTCCAAGTCCCTCAGCCGCACTCTGATCATCCTCCTCAGCTCCGGCATCTAACCGGGTCGGGTTGCCCGCTTCTTAGTGATTTCGGATGCAACGTCCCAGCTCCAGAGGCCCACCCAGCTAACAGGTTCTTAACGGAATGGTTCGCGACACGGGGCGGTTTTCCCGGGCCGGGTCTTCGTCTTTGTTCGCATGAAGGTTGCGGTCGGCCTGAGACGCGGCGGCACGAATTCCGGAGGTGTTCGGTGTGTGGGACAGTGAATTATTGCTCACGCGCATGTCAGGCTCTTGATTGGAAGTCCCGGCACAAGGTTGAGTGCACGCCGGTGGAGAGATGGGTGGACGATGAGGGCGAAGAGGCCGTTGATGATGCCGGCGGAGTTAACGGCGACGTCGAGATGGCAGACAATAGTTAGATTCTTTTTTAAAACGGTAACAGTGACGTTAGATGAAGCCATTTTTGGTGTGAAAAATTGCCAAAAAAAAAAAATTTGTGGCGGAGAATCGGAGATGACAGATCACCGACGCTCAGTTGTCAGAGTTGTTCGCCGGTGACGCGTGGACTAGTTCACCCTTTTACTTACCCTGTTACCCAAATTCATTTTGGTCAATTTTTCAAATTGTAAAAAAATTAAAAAAAAAAATCTCTTTACCACTTGTTCTTATCATTTTTTTTTTCCAGAATATACATTCCTCGACTTCCACAAAATTTACCATATCAAGAGGTTAAAGACACATCACTATCATCCAACAAAAACGACATATAGTAGCATTGCAGAATAATTTTCTTTTGTTTTTAATAAAATAATTTTGCTCTGTATCTGAATTATTTATTTCCCCTCTTCAGGACAGTTCCTACGTTGATGTCTGAATCGCCCTTCACAAATAATTGGATGTAATCATTGAATGAAATTTTACACACATATGGAAATCTTAATTTAATTTATTTCCCCTTGTTAAACAGAAATATTTTATATAATAAAGTGAAATGAAAAATGCAAAATATTATTGACTGATGTGATTATCTTTTGTGAAAATTGATTGATGTGATTAAATTTTATACTCTAAAATTTTTTTGTTAATACAACCTGATAATTTTGTTTCTTGCCATCAGTTTGTCATAACCTTTATCAAATTATTACATTTTTTTTTGCCAACTTCTACTAATTTAATTTTTAATATAAAATCAATTTTAATTAAAAAAAAATTAAACTATAAAATGAATGTTATATTAAATTACTATTTACAGTACAAATCATGCAAGTCCTGATTTGTTGGTGGTTCAAACGGTGCAGACATGTTTTAGTGATTGAAACAGAGACAATTAAAAAAAGAGTGATAATTAATTTTTATAAAAAAGGAAGAGAGAGAGAGAGGGAGGGAGTGGAAGAGACGTGCGATTTGGAAGCAGAGTGGAGGAATATATGAGTGTGTTGGAAAATCTTTTTTGCACTGGTCATGAAAATAAAATAATAATTTTTTTATGGAAGAAAATAAAACAATAATTAAGTAGCAGAAAATAATGTAGATGTTGATATTGGACATGTAATGTCAAATGTGGGAATGTATAATTTAAGATTATATTGTTTATACTGGAAAAACAAAGTCAGATGGTGGTGGGCCCACTGCTTTTTATTTTTTGTATTTTTATTTTCTGAAAATATGGTGCGAGAGAGGAGAGCCGCTCATGTTTTTCTGCCTATATGCTCATTACACATAAGTCATAATAATAATTAATTTAATAATAATGTATCCAATATTTAATATCAGAATTAATTAAATTTTTATAAAGATTAAGAAAGTTAAATATATTACTTCAAAATATTTATTTATGTATTTGTAAATCACATATATTACTTTGGAAGGAAATAATGGATATAGATATTTTTTCAGTACAATAAATATAAATATAAATATAAATAATTTAAACCTGGCGGGTTGGCGTGAGTGGTAAGTACTCTCGTCCCTTAAGTAAGTGGGCAGGGGTTCGATCCCTCCCCTTGTGTATGGAGCAAACTTATAGGCCAGCTGTCAACCCCTTAAATGGACTTCAGTACAGCGAGGGATTAGTCTCACCTGATACGCGGGTGGGGATACCCTGGGCAACCAAAAAAAAAATATAAATAATTTAAAGTAATGGATTTATCTTTCTCAATTTTATAAAAAAAAATTGATTTTTATATTAATGAACCGGATGTATTAACAATAATATTCTCACACTCATCTAAACTTTGTGAATCACTCTTCAATGTGATGCATCCCAGATTTGAATCCCTTACCTTTTTTATTCTTTGTTTTTCTTTTTTGGTTTCTGAATCATTACATTAAAATTTTAGTCAGATTCCACTGGCTCTTAATATATATATATATATATATATATATATAGTTTAGGAGTTATGAGAGGTGCTCAAATCGAAAGGAGTATATGAGATGAGGTGTGCAGGTCCAGGGAATCCTATGAAATTGATAAGCAATTATTAATTTTTAAATAGACGAAAGTAGATTTCTCTTTTTTAAGAAACATGACGATGAGATCCTGTGTAAAGAATTTTACTATTAAACAGTCATACGAAATAGCATAATTATTTTTAAGTCCTATGGTGTTGTTAATACACTAAGATGTGGTTATAATTAACAATTACATCTCAATGTGTGGAATCATTAACAAGACTTGACAGTAAATATGTGATTTTATGAGATTACTTAATTGTAAAATCCCTTACATGGAACTTTATCGTAATTCTCTCTTTTTTGTTATTCTAACTTTATACAAAGTTTTATTTTAATTCCTTGATTTTATAAAGTGTTTTTTAATCTTATAATAATAATACAGTTAATTTCATGGAAAAAAAAAATGTACACATTGATTTTTTACATGATGAAATGCTCACAAATGTTCATACATTGAGTTTATAAAGTGTTTTTTTAATCCTATAACTCTAACCATAATATCATGAGCAAAGAAAAAAATTGTTAACACTAATGAACCTTTTTTTTTTGCCAGAATTAACATTGAACTTTTACATGTTGATTAAACATTCAGAAATATTAACATATTCAGTTTAAGTTTTTTAAAATAACTATCACTGTGAGGGAAAATCATTATGTTAGAGTTAGTGAACGAAAAAAAACCGCCCTTTATGGACAACAACTACCATATTTACCATATTTCTATTTATAAAAAAATATTTAGAATTTTTTAAAAAAATTTCTCGTGAATTTCCTATTTTTCCTACATTTAATACCTCATTTTAATTCCAGTATATTTATTATCACATCCAAAAATTGATATTATTATTCTCTCTCTTCCCATATGTAAGTATTTTTGTATAGAGATGTTACAATTTTGACATATTCATTGACATTAACCAACTTTTTCACTAATAAAATTTGGTTTAGTTTTCCTTATAAAAGCAATGGATGGAGTTAAATCAAGAAATCATACTGTCAACAAATATTAATTCAATTAGTAAGGAGTTGGCTCATAACTTATAATGAAGTGAGTTCAAATCCCGATGTTAATATGAGATCAATTTGTAAGTATTTTTGTGAATGTTTTCTGAGCTCGGGCACATACCCTAACCTTGATGAACTCTTAGAACCCTTACTCGCTTAAACTTTCTGATATGAGAGTTATTAGATATGCTTCGTAAAATAAATATTTGATAAGCTAAAACCTTAAATGAACTTGTCTATAGATATTAGCTATAAAATGTTCAACAAGAGTTGATCAAACTTTTACAATCCAACTGATTAGTTAAAATCTTAGATGAATTTATTTTTATATCCTTAACTATAAATAACTTAATAAAAGTTGATTAAACTTTTATAATTTTTGACATTATGCAACTGAATTTCTTCAAGAATGTAATGGGCATGTCTCATTATCTAATTTACATGAAAATGAAGGATTTATACACAATTCTCCTAAAATATTTTTTCGCTGCTGCTGCTGTTATTATTGTTATTGTTATTATTATTATTATTATTATTAGGTCAAAACTCAGTTATTGTTTGGCATAATTATATAAGGAGTTATGTCATCGTATGCAGATACAGGGGGTCTATAATTAAAACGATGAAGGTGAGAATTCAAAATGGTTATAAGCAACTCGTACACTAACTCAATTATCTTACGCAATATGTCTTTTTCTATATTGTCTCACTTATACTAATATCATTCAAGACTTGTTAACTTACACCAACATTTATGATCCATATATTCTTATGAAATTTATCATTGCACTTTGGAAATCTAATCCGGATATTTTTAAATTATTTTTGAAAAATTATCTCATATATATATATATATTTAATACTGTCAATTATTTTTTAGCAATTCATTTAATTATCAGTGAGGATTGATTTATTTTTTTCAATTCATACTTTTAAACGGGGGAAATATTTAAATTTTATTTTTATCTACATGCAAAATTAATAATATAATTATATCTTTTAGGTGTCAATATAAGTTGGTTTTAGGTAAATTATATAAAGGACGGAGTACCGAGTTTTTACTATTAATTTAATCGTGTTGGTATCATTCACCACTGGCGAAAAATTAAATTAATTAACCATTGATAGAACCATTATATTGATGAGGATGAAGTTGGAAACTCTAAGAGGGTTTAATTATATGAAAAATAATATTTGAGTATTTGCAATTAAAGTTTCCAAATTAGACAGTAATTAAGGGGTGATTTCAATGAAGTTATTATATTAGGGAGTTAAAAGGAAATTAGGGTCTTGTGATTATGTTTTTATTTTTTATTTTTGTTTTGGACGAGTTTTATAAAATTGTCTTTCAACACAATTTTTGAAAAGGAAAAAAATAAAGAAATTTGTTTTGATGATTGTTCTAAAAAATTCATATTTAAAGATAAAAATATAAAAAAAATAAGAAAACATACAAAAATTGTTTTATCTTTTTATTTTTAAAAACATAATATTTTTTGTTTTAAAAAAATTTAACCGACAATCAATTACCAAACTTTTTTTGTAATTTTTTTAGAGATAAAAAATTATTTTGGAAATAGGAAATCAAACAAGGACAATTTCAGGCAAAATTTAGTTTCAGAAGTCCAACGATAACAAAGTATTGAATAATTATAATCATATCAAATAATTATAACTAAAAAATTTGATTATCTTAATTATTTTCCGTACCTTATTTTGGCATATATTTGGTATAAATAAAATCAATGGTTGTCACCAACTCACCATCTCGGAACCTCCTTCTTAGTTTTAAATTGAAGCTGGCAAAATAGATTTCTCTTCGACATATTTTCTCTATCTTTTTTGAAAATAATATTTTGGAGACTCAAATAGGAAAAATACTTTTGAAAATATTGTTTTTCAATTTTTCTCTGGACTCGTGTCATTTTTGTTTAGTTTTGGAAAGTGTTTTCGTTTTTTCTTTTCTTTTCTAGATAATTTCTAGAATGATTTTGTTTTAAATATTTGCCTTGAAATTTTGGTTTCATTTTAAAATAATTAATTAAAATGATGACATTAGAAATCAATTACAATTACATTTTATTTTAATATAATGGTATTATTTTTTGTAAAAAAAAATAAACCTCACATCTGTGATGAAATAACTTGATAAAAGATGGTTTAAAATTTTTTATATACAAATAAGATCTTAGTTTTGTTTTTTTTTTTTGGAATAAAGGTGATGGATTACATGTTTCCAAAAGGGCCCACATATGAACTTCAAGTCCAATCCACACTAATCACGCTTTCTCTAACAAGCCCAACATTGCATTAACAATGGTTTTTTTTTTTTCTTACCAGACAAAAACAAAGTCATAAAATCAATAAGGTTGAGGATATTTCGCTGAGCGGATTTCTAGAGAAATGAAGTTGTTGTTCCCTATCTACTAGATGAACCAAGATTTAAATTATTACTGAAAGATGTGTTCATATTTAATACTTGATAATATCTTAAATATTAATATCTTGCATGTACTTGGCAAAAAAAAAGTTATAATAAGTGCAAGAAAAAATCTATATAAAACCCTCAAATAAATTACCATAAAACTTAAAATTTTTTTTTTCTGTCATCATCAAACTCTAAATGAAGCTTGTAATTAAGAACATCATGCTCACTTCAGTCTAACACACAAGTCATATTTAAACCATATGCGTACACATTTTTTGACTAAATAAAAAAAAATACATCTAAACTAATGACATTGATGAAAAAAAAAACAGCTAGCAAAATTGAAGTTGAAGCCTTCTATTTTGAAATGCAAAATATCCCACTAAAATAATATTATTTAATTCTTAAAATTCACCAACCAATAAGAAACTCAAAACTGTTGGACACTTGAAATTTCATTAATTAAGCATATTTAGAATACCATTAATTAAAATATTAAAACAAGTAATAATGATATTGTGGGAGCATCTTGTTACTTGAGCTGTGTCTGTTTAGATAATAAAGGTTAAGAAGAGGAGGAAAACTTCTTCATACTTTATCATTTCTAGTAATTTTGTCCGGGAAAAAACTTTGGCCACCTCATCAAGTAATTTTAAGCTCTTTTCTCTGCATAAAAACCTTGATTTGGATAATCCATTATAGCTCATTGAAGGAGTTTGCTGAGGGAACACTCTGCAGTCTCTTTTCCATTCAAATGTCATGGCTGAAGATTTCATTGCTTCAATCAATTTCTTATTCTCTAGCTTTAGATTTAGTATTTCAGAAAATATTTCTTCCCTTTTGAACTACTATGATCAGTTCTATAATATGTGGGTTTATTTTGCTGCATCTTTTTATTATTTTTTATTTGAGTTAAGGTCCAAAAATCATTATGAGCATTCATAATGAATGTAAAAGAATGGCCAAAGGTAATAAAAAAAAGGGAGATTATACATTCCTAATTAGTGGTTATCTTTGTTGGTGAAGATGTTTCTTTGAAGAGTACGAGAAAAAGATATGAAGAATAGAGTTGTACACAATGTCTCTAAGGTGTGTGCATCACTTTCCTTCAGGTTTAATTTGCCTCCACATATTGCTATATCAAAGGGTGCAAGTGGGTTAACCGGAGAATTTCTTGCAAGATACAATAGATACTCTTAAGTATGAATTGTACTTCCAACACTCAAACTAAGATAACAAATACTTTTATAAAGTGATAATTTGGCTTTATCTCTGTGTACAATTAAAGAAAAATACAATGAGTTTGATCTTGTTGTGTGTAAAAATTGTATGTCTAAATGGATAGATGTAAATGGTATTTATAGAGCATTGATTGATGTCTTGAAGTTATATCTTTTGAAGCAGTACTTCTTCAATTAAAAAAATCACAATCATGTTACTTCAATGAAAAATCACAATCATATGTTAAATTTATGAATCACATATGTTGATTTACGAATCAACATAATTAAATAATTAATAGTTATTTGAAATGATTTTCCATAAAGAGTTATACCTTTATAGTATGTAGGAAGACATAACTTTAGAGTTACACTTTCCTACCCAACCCTTTACATAAACTTCTTATCTTACAAGGGTATAACCTTTGAGAAATCACATTTATTTATTTTAAAAATATTCCAACAATCGTCCATCATTTTTAAAATTATTAAAATTCTTATCACTTAAATAATCTCATATTGTTAGTAAATGTATCTCAAGGATTTGAACATTTACCTAAGTAAGATACGGTTTCACCCATTCGAAATAATATGGTAGACTAAAATTTGAACCAATTATCCTATGTGAACAGGTGTCCGTGAATTACGCATGAGATCTCAAGCCATTTTATGCCACTTTAATGACATGTTTATGGCATTGTGTTTGTATCATTTTCATTAGAGCTTTCAATATCAATTAGAAGAGGCCTAGCTTCACTTTCACATAGGTAGACTCCGTCAAAAGCATCATCATAATAAATTCTCTAGAAATTTAAATTCATGAGGTTTATTCATGATATGATTTGATGCAATTGTTTTAACCTAAATTATATGTTTTTCAATCATGAAAAGAAAATCAATTAGAAGCATAACATATTTTGAATTTAATAAATTGATAATTATCATGAAATATTCTATGGTTAGTTAGATGAGTCGATAATTATCATGTTGTGTTATATTGGATTGATTGATGGAAAATTTTGTCATGGGTTAGATGCATGGAATGAATATGGTTTAAATAATCTCAAAGAACTTAATACGCATGCTGATGAATAAATTATTGTCTCATCAATCATAATCTCTATAAGTTATGTAATATTTGAATTAAATCTTGCAGATCCCTTAATGAAAAGTCTGACAAGGGATATAGTGTTAAAAACATAAAATGGAGTGTGTCTAAAGCCTTATAAACCTTGAGATATTATTATAAACGAAATCCCTTACATAGCTATTTCTCATGTTAATTTGTCTCGACTTTTTATTATAAATTTGGCTATATGCCACTGCAAGAATATATTGACTATCACAATTGATAGATATTGATATCAACTTCATATTAGAGTCAAACAATGAAGAACCATAATAATGAAATTATTAACATATCACTAGAAGATGTATACAAATTATAACTCATTTTCCATTATTAAAGTTATCATAACAAATATATAATATGGAATTTATCTTTGTCCTTCTCTCTCTCTGTTTTTTTTTTACACTTATTCCCTTCCTCTCATACATGCACCTTCTCATGAGCAGTAATATCTTTTATATTATTTCATTTATACTTCTCTTTTACGTGAA
The DNA here is from genome assembly GCA_006871305.1 of Vachellia collinsii. Lineage (NCBI taxonomy): Eukaryota > Viridiplantae > Streptophyta > Magnoliopsida > Fabales > Fabaceae > Vachellia > Vachellia collinsii. The sequence goes on along the minus strand of QFDD01000019.1, from coordinate 49,899 downwards.
GATAATCTCCCAATTGTTCAAGAGAAACTTACTTTTAAAGATTCCGTTTGAAATCTATTCATGATAAGAAAGTTTATCTATGATTGATGAGACAATAATTTATTCATCAGCATGCGTATTAAGTTCTTTGAGATTATTCAAACCATATTCATTTCATGCATCTAACCCATGATAAATTTTCCATCAATCAGTCCAATATAACACAACATGATAATTATCAACTCATCTAACTAACCATAGAATATTTCATGATAATTATCAATTTATTAAATTCAAAATATGTTATGCTTCTAATTGATTTTCTTTTCATGATTGAAAAACATATAATTTAGGTTAAAACAATTGCATCAAATCATATCATGAATAAACCTCATGGATTTAAATCATATTCAATAAAAAGATGCAAATAGAAACTTATCATAATTTCTGATCGACTTAACTTTTTATAAACCACTATTACTATAATGCCATCAAGCAATTGAAACTCACAATTTGACAACCTGTATAGGAAGATATGAAGTGAAATAACGCTAATATATGATATAACAGAATTTACAATGCAGTATCATCGATAATGTTGTTGAAACAAAAATTCATAGCTTGGCATAAACCCCATAAAAAAAAAACGGAATCATGTAACCATTTATGAAAAGACAGAGATGAAGCATAAAAATCAAAACAACTTCAATGTTGATGAATAAAACCCGCCATCGGAAATACACATAAATCATCATAATAAACAGTTATTTAATCATTCAAGGGCAAAAAATCCACCAACGATTTCACCATAACGACTCTTTGAAATACAAGATGCCCATAACGGAATATGCAAGATCCGATTTCGATAAGTTCGATTTAGAAAATCTCATTCCCATTTCTTTTTTTCCCCTATCAATCATCCAATTCCCATTTTCAAAAACTTATTTTAATATTTGAAGATGAAAATTTCTGATTCAGATCCAGAATACCGGACCCAAAAAATGCACTTCCAGCAACTCAAGAATAATTTCCATAAGTGAAAAATCAAATAAAACAAGGAAGAGATTGGAATTAAAACTTATCTGCCTCCTTCGTTCACAAGATGAACTCAAGACGACTCCTTCGCAAAATTCCTGCATCAAACCATCCTTTTCTTCTAGCGAGTAAGGCAGGTGCTATATCAGAAAATTGCCTATTTCAAACATCTCCAACTTCACAAAGTTTACAATCAACTACTTCAAAGAATCCATTTGTGTTTATAGGAATTAAGCCTAAAGGCTATTGGCAAGAATAGTTTTCTGAGGAGTACAAGAACAGAAGATGAAAAAGAAAGTTACGTACTACGTTTCCACGGCATGTGTATCACTTTCCTTTATGCTTAATTCGCTCCCAACTATTCCTATATTATAAGGTGTAAGTTGTGTTACCTAGTGAATTTCCTGCAAGATACAAGAGAGACCCTTGTATATGGATTACACTCTCAACCCTCAAGCCAGTATAAAAGAATTTTATAAAATGATAATTTGGTTTTATCTCTGTGTGCACTCAAAGAGAAAAATAATGAGTTTGATCTTGTTGTGTGTAAAAATTGTATGTCTAAATGGAGATATGTAAAGGGTATTTATTGAACATGACGAAATGTCTTAAAGTGGTACTTTTTGAAGTAATACCTTTTCATTTAAAAAGTCACGCATACCATTTCAATAAAAAGTTATAACTATATGTTTGATTTATGAATTATACAGGTTGATGCATGACTCAATATAATTAAATAATTAATAATTATTTAAAATTACTTTTCATGAAGAGTTATACTTTTATAGTATATATGCAGGAAGATATGACTTTAAAGTTATAACTTTTTATACAACCTTTTACATAAACTCCTTATCTGATAATCTTTGAGAAATCACTTCTCTTCATTTTAAAAATATTCCAACAACTTTGACCTATAAACATAGGGTCTCTCTCTCTCAATCGAACTAGACTTGAACTCAGATTCAGACTCGATAAGCTTCTCTTCTCCCACCATCCTTTATTTCTCGACATTATTGAACAATGACCAACCCATTATATATTTCATTTGTATATTCAAATACATATACTCACTGCCCATTGTTAAAGATATGAGATTTGATAATGCAAATGAAGAAAACACGACAATGCGTCTTTTGGGGGAATAGCTTTTCAAAAGGTAGCCCCATTAATCTGCCACTCCCGTGTTTTAAAACGAATAAGAAATTAAAACAAAGACAAGAATCCGGCGTCCCATTTTCTGATTACCATAAAGAGGTAAAAGGGACCTTTATAAAAATCAAAAGCAATTACAACAGTAGTGAAAAACTATGCACATAGCCCTAATGCATAGTTCCAGAATACTGATAAGAAATTGGGCTTGAGTGAACTCGGGGCATTATTTTAGCTTTATTCTTGACTCTACAGGAGTTGGTACTAGGCTGGATTTTTGCTTCTACAGATTATTGCGCAAGTTTTTATATATGCTTCATATGCAATAGATATGATTGACCAAAGAGAGTTGAATCTAGCAAAAGGTTAGTTCCTGACTATATAACAAACCAAGATATGATTCCTGATTGAGAGATGTGTTTAATTTAGTATCTGACAGTACCTCAAACATGATTATTTTCAATAGAAAAATATATGATTTAGCCAAAATGTATGAAATCAGTTGAATCTTTTGTGCACCGTGGGTGTGTGGGCGCGCACGTGTGATTTTCATCATAATTGAAAAGTTTGTGATTATACAATATTTCTCAATTTTTACTAGGAGCTTGTATTCGATGTTTATATGTTTACTAGATATCTTTTTTTATTCTATACAATGCGCCGGACAAGTAATAATTTAAAAGTGTTGTTAACGTGGACTAAAAATTAATCTTTCAAATCCAATTCACCACAGATTTACATCACTTTTAAACTGATCTTCCTTCAAAGAGGCACACCAAGAACAACTGCTAGATCAGCAACAAGCCTTTGTTTTAATTAGCAGGTAAGGTCAACTACATTAATCGTATGGTGTTTTATTTTATCTATAATTAACCCCTCATGTTAATTGTTAATCAAAATGTCCCATTTAATAATTTACTGATTGTTTTCTTTGGTATTTCTTTACCACTTTTACAAATACTTCACAATATCTTATCCTCTCTTCTTAGCAACACCTCTAATATTGTTCTTTATATACGTACAAACCATCTCAAATGGTTTAATACTATTTTATATTCGTTTTAGATTTTTTTAATGATCATACATTAGTCTTAACATTTTCATCTTTTATTCTAACTTTATGCTTTTCTACTGTTACTTGCCAAAGAAACACGTCTACCCATAAAAAAGACAAAAAAGGTTTGACCAATTTGTTTCCTTCTTTCCTCTAGCATAGAGAAAATCATCATATGTGATACAAGTCTTATGGTGCTGGATTTTGCATAGTGTGAGAGGTAATAGTCTTGGCCAATTCATAATCACAATATATTCTGAACTACAAAAAAACATTATATTTTTGACAGAAATTTTCCGTGACTAATTTTACTGCAAAATTATGCATGGAAAAATATTTTACTGCAATTTCCAAAGAATTTCCAAAGGAAATTTTATGTGGCCAAATTAATCACGGAAAAATATTCCATGAAAATTTTTGACAAAACTTTTCGAGGCAAATTTAATTATTATTAATTAGTATTTAATTTTTAATTTAAATATCCTATTTATTTTATTATTCATTATTAAATTTTAATTAATATATTAATTAAAATGAATATTAAATATGAAAATATTAGAAATAATATTTATTTTATTTGTAATAATTTTATATTAAAATCAATATTTTTTAAAATAATAAAAATTATAAAATTAATACTAATATAAATATATAAATATTATTGTCCAATCAATAATATATTATATATAAAATAGTAAACACATAAATTAAAATTATCATTCAATTTTTTATTTTTTTGATAATATTATATATATATATATTTGTATATATTAAATATATGTGTGTATAATTATAAATGTAAATAATTTATGATGCAGTAGAATATTATATATATATATATTTAAATATGTGTTTAGAAGACATAAGGTCGTCGCAGTTCAATTGGCAATGGATCACGCGCATGCACAGGTGGTCGAGGGTTTGAATCCTGGATGAGACAAAATTGCGAATTTATCAGGTGGTGACACATGGCAGTTAGTGGAGGTGACATGTGACATTATTATTTATTAAGAAAAAGAAATTTGTCATGGAAATTTCCGTAGTAAAATTTCTGTTAGAAATTTCATCGGTAATTTGCGATATAATTAAAATTCTGTCAGTAATCAATTTGTGTCGGTGAATTTAGCGGTGGAATAAATTCTGTCAGAAATTTTGTTGGTAATACATTTCGTGGAAAATCCCGTGACAAACCAAAATTTTGTCGATAATTCCGTTGCAAACCAAAATTTTATATACTTTAAGGGCTTAAAGAGACATTTACATACAATGAACATGACAAGACCCAAAACACCTCAGTTCTCATATATGATTAGATTATAGGTGAAATTACACTAGAGTACCAAGCAGCAGAATTTATCACCAAAAAGTTCTTGGAAATGATGAAATAATTTCCAGGTTCTAAGGGACTTGAAGATAATTATTTCTAGAAGTGAAAATACGAAAATGCCCTCTATCATTATTTTGAAAGAAAACAAACATACCCTAAAGAAAACAGTAAGCTCTCCTCTCTTCACACTCTCTCCTCTACTCTATTATCTTCTACACTCCATCATCCAACATCATGTCCTTCATTGATCATCTACCATACTAAAGTGGAGACATCCTTCCCCTATTAGATGTGCAAACTTGGAGGTTAACAACTCCCATATTATTTTCTCTGTAAAATTTGAAAAGTGTATATTTTTGTCCAAAACTTGAGGGGGTTAGGCTTTTGGGTATGTAGGAGATCATTCTATACAAATATTTTTAACTGTATGCCATCTTTATGATGTAAGTTGTTGTTTGATTGTGTGTTGGTTAGGGTTTAAAAGTATGCTTTGTTTCTAATAATTTATGCTATGTTTCTGGTTAGTTGTGCTCTGTCTCTAGTAGGAATGAATGAAAAAGATGAAGCTTTTGTGTGTTAAGAACCCTTGTTATGTGAATTGAAAATGTGTTGTCAATACATATCCCACTGGTTGTTAATCGAGCTAATTTAGTTGTCAATAGCAAGTTCCTTGATGTTGAGAACAATTGTTATGTAAATTGAAAATGTGTTATTAATAAGAGCCTCGATAATTGTTAATATGACTGGTTTAGTTGTCAATGATAACTTCTTTGTGCTGAAAGTACTATAGGAACTAAAAATGTGTTGTCAATATTAGCTTGTTAATATGATTGGTTGAGTTGTCAATAATAAGTTTGTGATGTAGGGTGTTAATAAGATGGAAAATACATATGGGAAGCACATATTATTTTTCTTTCATATTGGAGGACAATTTGTAAATGGAGAAGGTGATATCTGATATGTGGGGGGTAGCATCAGAACAAAAATCATAAGGAAGGCACAACATTTGAAGAATTGAGAATACTCATAGCATCTATCGTGACTAAAGAAAGTGATGGACTTCTTATAAAATTCACAATTTGTTTTAATGGGTTGTTAAACTACTTGTAATTATGCAGTTGAAAAAACTAATATGTTGCTGTAATTCTCTTGCTGTTACACAATTTGTAATTGTGGTGCTCTAATTATGCTACATGTAATCAAGGACTTTAAGTTGTTGATATATACTTAAATGTTTTCAAGTCAAATTAATTTTTCAATTAAGTTTAATGTTTTTTTGTGCTCAAGTTGTCATTTAAGATCAATTCAATTGTTATTTAATGTTGGTTCTCGAGTTGTCAATCAAGGGCACTAACTTGTCAATGCTGGTGCTTGCCTTATCAATTATGGTGCTTGAGTTGTCAATATAGTAGTTGGCCCTAGCGAACTTACAATTGTCAATAACAAGCACTAACTTGTCAATGCTACTACTCAGGTTGTTAATGATGGTGTTCGAGTTGTCAATATGGTAGTTTGCCGTAACAAATTTATACAGTTGTCAATGACAAGCACTAACATGTCAATGCGGGTGCTCGAGTTGTCAATTATGGTGCTTGAGTTGTCAATATGGTAGTTGGCCCTAGCGAACTTAGACAGTTATCAATGACAGGCACTAACTTGTCAATGCTGGTGCTCAGGTTGTCAATTATAGTGCTTGAGTTGTCAGAACAGATTTAAAATTTTAGTTGTCAATTAATGTTTTTCAGTTGTCAAGTAATATGTTTCAATTATCAGCTTAATTATATAAGTTGTCATTACAGAATTAATCTCAATTTGTCTGTACAAATTTAATATTTCTGTTTGGTTAATGTGTTTCAGTTGCCAATCAAGATGTTTTAGTTGTAATAATAGAATTAACATCAATTAATTTGTTAGTACATATTTAATGTTAAAATGGAACAATTATGTGCAACCAACATTATTTCACTTGCTCAATGTGTCAATATATACAAAATTGAAAAAGATCCTTGTAACAAAATACATATAAGTCTATTTCTTCATTTTCCTTTCTTGCTTGCTTGATGTACAGTACATTATCAGCATTTAAGTTGTGCCTATGGGTTACTAGCCACTACAAACATCCAATCTTCACTTGATGAAGTTAATCTTGTGAGTACTTTGACATCGTGTGTCCAGTATCATCATAGATAGTGTCATCCCATATTTGTAACCAAGTATTAGGCCTTTTAGTTATTGGTGGATTCAAGAATATTTCTGTCATCATTTGTGTCACTATTAACTTATTGGGACATGGACAATCGTGTGTTGCAATTGGCCTCATGCTGTTTGCATATATTTTCTCTTGAGTTGACAGTTTGTAACAATCATTTACAAACATGTACACACTACTATGAAGTAACTTGATCGCAGCACATGCATATGCATAAGGTGATCGACTCATCTCCCATTCCAAGCAAGTGCACTTGTGTGCATGAAGATCTACATTCAATATAATTGCTTTATTTGAAACCGTAGTTTGAACTTGAAACTGGTTATCTCCATAATATGTCACCGCCATATTTGTAGCTTTATCTACCATATCCATCAACTTTCCATCTATGTTAGGCCCAACACCATTTTTCCAATTTTTCAATGCCATTTTGCTTCTAAGCATTTTTTTGGCTAATTTTTCTCGATGCTCATGTATGAAGGTAGACAAATTGTGCTTCCTCTCTTTCAAAATCCATGAATGAAATGACCCTGTAAGATTAGTTGTGATGTTATCCCATCTTTTAAAACAAACCTTGGTTTGAGCCCAAGATGTACATCTCCTTGATTCTCAACCCATTAAGCCAATTGTGGATTGAATGATCTTAGTTTTCCCATAGCAATGATATATTCCCTTTCATGTCTTGCATAAGCAATTGCATTAAGAAACTTGAGCTCATCCTCCTTGCTAACTCTTGATATCCGCCCCTTACCTCTATTAATCTTAACATATTGGATATCACCTTCTTCATTTATAAATTGTCCCCCAATATGAAAGAAACATAGTATGTGCTTCCCAGACGTACTTGCCATCTTCATTGACACTCTGCATCACAAATTTATTAATGACAACTCAACCAGCTATATTAACAACTTTCGAGGCTAATATTGACGACACATTTTTAGTTCACGTAGTAGTTGTTATCAACATAAAAAAGTTTATCATTGACAACTAAACCAGTCATATTAACAATTATTGACGATCGTATTAACAATACATTCTCAATTTACATAACAGTTGTTTTCATCATAAAAAAACTTTCTATTAACAACTAAATCAGTTTGATTAACAACTACTGAGACATGTGTTGACAACATATTTTCAATTCACGTAACAAGGGTTTTTAAAATACAAAAAGCTTCATCTTTTTCGTGCATTTCTACCAGAGATAGAGCATAACGAACCAAAAACAAAGCATAAATTACCAGAAACAAAGCATACTTCAAAACCCTAACTAACACACAATCAAACAACAACTTACATCATAAAGATGACATACGGTTGAAAATTTTTGTATAAAATGATTTCTTACATAACCAAAAGTCTAACCCCATCAATTTTTGGACAAAAATATACACTTTTCAAATTTTACAGAGAAAATAAGATGGGAGTTGTTAATCTCCAAGTTTGCACATTTGATAGGGAAAGGGTGCCTCCACTTTAATATGGTAGATGATCAATGAAGGAGATGACGTTGGATGATGGAGTGTAGAAGATGATGGAGCAGAGGAGAGCGTGCGAAGAGAGGAGAGCTTGCTATTTTCTTTAGTGTATGTTTGTTTTCTTTCAAAATAATGATAGAGGGCATTTTTATATTTTCACTTTCAGAAATAATTACCCTCATGTCCCTTGAGACCTGTAAATTATTTCATCATTTTCAGGGATTTTTTGGTGATAAATTCTACTGCTTGAAAATTTCTCATAGATTATAAGTGATAAGAACTAAGAATGACTAAGACTTTGAACACAAACCAAAACTTAAAGGCCTTATATTTGTTGTAAAACAAGTTTATATACATATTAATCATAATTTCACAACTACAAAAGGAACCATTAACATCTTAGCCTTACGTCTGTGTTTGAAGACAGATGTGAGAAGCATATGAAACATATGATAGGCCATACAAGGCATGGAGGATCCACACTAGATTCTCTGTAAATGAAAATGATAATAAAGATTGCGATTACGCATGTATAAATAGATTTTGATCTCCAACAATTGTAACTAAATTAGAAGTCTTTTCTTTTCTTATAAATACTTTTTCTTGTGTATATTCAAATAAGAGTTTAGGATGAAGAAGAATTAATTCTTTGAACGAGCTTTCTTTGATATTCAGAATTGAATACTTTATATTGATTCGGGTTATCTCTGTAGTTTATCATGATATCTTGTTGAGGTTCTTGAATGGGATTCTAATTTTAATTTCTTTGCGAGCTTATGTATTAGATTCTCTGAAAATGAAAACGAGAATGAGGATTGTGATTATGTATGCATAAATAATGGCTAAATTAATTTTTCTTCTTCTTGCCAACTCATAAATAATGGCTTAATGCACCTAATTAAAAGGACTTTCAACTTATCACTAACAGAAAGGACTTTTTTCTTTAAACTTTAAGAGTGATACTACGTATGTGGGGGGACCCTAATTCAATAAGACAAGTGTTTTGTGGAGCATTAACTTGTTGATTGGAAGTATGAGTATGTATTGATGTACAAAAAGTTTAAAGTGTTCTTCCTTTCTAGATACATTTGCATCTAAAAAAGCCTAAAATTTTGGGGACATGCCTTCAACATCTTTAGAATAACTACTTTCCTGAGTTTAAAGAATTTGGCTTTTGTCCATAACTTTATTATTCTAATCATTTTTGTTCACATCGTTAAATTTATGAATGTGCCCACCATTTGAAGAATCTAATGACGAAGAAATGTTGATAATGCGATTTCCAAAAATCGCACTAACTACGACCGCAGAGAATACAAACCAGAAAGTTAAAAGGAAGAATTTTTTTTAAAAAAATCAGTCAATTATTAGTTTTTGTTTGGTTAAAAAAATGCATCATATATCTTCTATTCAATCCATTTTAAAAGACTATTTTAATTGGCAAGTATAAATGATATTATTGGGTTTCAAAGAAGATGCTGTTCCTCCAGTTGTTTTCCAAATTTGGTATAGAATGTAACATGGCAATTATCAAATTAGATTCTTTGGAGTATTTGAATATATATAAACACACATACATATATATAATCATACAAAAAGTGATGATTAAGTAATTCAACTAGATTTTCAAAGTATTTTTTCAATAGTTGGGAATGTAATATATAGGGTTGCTTTTATGGCTCTAGGAAGTTCGAGTAGGTCAATTACATATGTATATAAACAAGTTTTATAGGACTGTAAGAAATTATTAAAATTAAAAAGCATTTCAACTTATCGTTAAGAAATTCATTAATATTAATGAATAGTAACATTTTTTGAATTAAAATAATAACAGTAGTTGATGATGGCCTTTATGATTTGGGTTAAAATAATATTAGAATGTGTATCTTCATATTATACTATTATATATATAGAGAGAGAGAGAGAGTAGTCAATTTATGGATCATTAAGGCTTAAACTTCGGTTAGTGGTGGGACATTATTGCCAGCCTACAGGTCCCAAGACCTATAATGTTGGTTTTCTGGTCCCCCAACAACATTGACATGTGACAACGATATCGATGCGATCCTACTTTTTCATGTCCCGTTTAAAAAATAATTCTTGTGTTCCTATTCAAAAAATTGACGTTTTAATATATTAAGTAGAAAAAAAATAAATTCTGATATATATATCTACACGATAGAATTATCAGTTTTTTTTGGCCAAAAGATAGAATTATCAGTTAAATAATGTTTCTAGAAATATAATAGATATTAGAAAATAAATAAATATTTCCTTCAGCCTTAATTATCTGATTATACGGTAGAAAAGAGAGGTTGAAGGAGGAAAATTGTAATGTGCCTTATAGGAAAGAAACATTCTTCTGTCATATTTATTATATTTTGTTGTTATTTTATAGCAATAGCATTTTTTAAATATCTAGAGAGAGTTTGAAGTCTGGTTTTTAGTTTTAACCACCCCATATATACTTATAATTTGAAATAGCGTCAAATAACTGTATTTATTTTTATGTATGTTACAGTAGCAATATTAAAATAATCATTCATTCATTTCACTGTAAATCCCAAAATAACTTCATTTAGCAACGCTATGGCTCTGTTTGTTTTCTTGTTTTAGAAACAGTTTTTCATTCTTGGAAATAAAAAAAGCTTGGTCATTTTTTTTGGGTAGAAAAAAGCTTGGTAATTTGTTTATAGATAGGCGTTTTAAGGAAACAAAAACATGTTTTTAAAAACTAATGAACAGTTTTTAATTGTTTTCTTCTTTTTGTTTTTTATTTTTAGTTTTTGTTTGAGAAACTGAGAAGCCATTTTTTTCTCCACTCAATGGCTTGTTTCCATTACACGATTTGAGTTCCTATCGAAGTTTCATTCTTCGTTCTCAGAATGTTTATTTCAAATGCAATTTTTCAGAACAATTATCCACATTTTTTCCTCAAAACTTGTTTAAAAAAATAAATTTATCAAACTGTTTTGAAAATAAAAATCAAGAATTTAAACAAACAGGCCCTACATTTTACACTTGAGGCTAGCTCTAATACATGAAAAATGTGTGCGCGTCTCTCATATACTCATGAAATATGAAGGGGGAATTACTATAAAGTTTCAGGCAAAAGAATTAATATCAGAAAGGTTTCAATAAATTGTCAATACAAGTTACTTGAGTTGTAATGGTGGTTGCTTGAATTGTCAATGGGACATTTATGATATTAATTCTCTTGTATGGGACTTTATAATAATTCTCTCAAAAATGAATTGCATTGAAGGAAAAATAGGCGAGGAAGTATTTTCCTGATGTTTCATAGTAATTTTGTAAAGAAATTTTCTATTCTCATTGATCTCCTCCATTTTCTATATGTTCCTTGATTTCTAAATAACAAATATTGGGATTCTTCAGGGTTGGTTTTGGTGTGAATGCAATATATACCTTAATCCTTTTGGTCTTCCACACTCATTATTTTTTTGGTCTAGACTGCCCTACATTAAGATTCGTATATGATATATAAGTTATGCATTGAAAATATTTTGATATAAATGAATAAAAAAGGGCATTTTAGAAATATCAACGTACATCTTTTACAAATAATAAATTTACCTGATTTAATTAGGACTTTAGGTAATATAATATATCTATTAATTAAAACTTTGAGAAGTACTATTATTCAGAATTGATCACGAATATGTGCCCAAAAAAAAAAACAAGAAACGATATTGAATAATCAATCAATCATTTTATAATTTTTGTGGAAAGCTTGTGGTTTCTATAGACGATCAATAAGTCTCAAATTTGTGGAATTTTCCTAACCGCTCAAAAGGCACTCACACAATATATAAACCAACAATGGATATCAACACATTCTAGTTATTATTAACGAGCTATTAAGAATAGAATAATGCAACTTGGGAAACCCATGCAGGTTGTTTCAACTACACCATCTCCTTCGACATTATTGATGGTTTTTTTTTTTATTTAAAGGGAAAGATGATATGAAATTACAAGTAAAATTGAACACACACATATGATCTCTACTCTACAGAAGAGCTTTATGTCACTAGACTCTAAGATTATTGGCACATTTATTGTCTCTTCGTACCTTCATTTCACACACTACCTTGCTCTTAATTACTTATTGCTGACTGAATCTTCCCTTCTCAATCAAAGTATCAAAGCAAGGCCTCACACATTTGACAACACGATTCCACACACAAACACCATACACATGTATCTCTCTACCTTCTACGGATAACTTGACATCGCAGAGGAATTTTCTTTTCAAGAGACAGTCTCAAGCATTCTGAAAGCTCCACGGGTTGTGATGACGTGGGAACCCATGTGAACTGGTGAAGTAATCTCGCGAGCCACAGATGAACAGTGGCTAAGGCCAGGGCTCTTCCAGGGCAGACCCGACGACCCGCTCCAAATGGTGCGAGCCTTAGGTCCGAGCCCATGATGGGCACATCTTCTTTTACAAATCGTTCGGGTTTGAAGGCCCATGGGTCCTCCCAGATCGATGAGTCATGTGCTATGGCCCACATGTTAACCATTGCGGTAGTGCCAGCTGGCACAAATGTCTTGTCCACGTGTACATCATTGATGGCAAGGCGGGCCCATGAGAGCAACGGGCCTGGTGGGTGTAGACGGAGACTTTCTTTGACTATGGCTTGGAGGTAAGGGAGGTTGGGAACGTCGGAGTCTCGCACGTGACCATCCTCTCCGACACACATGTCAATTTCTCGGCGAACTTTGAACTGTATGTCTTGATGAAGAACCATTCTTGTCATGATCCATTCAATAAGGATTGCAACCGTGTCTGTGCCCCGAAAAATCATTTCCTGCAAATATAAAGTTGATTAAGGTTTTAAATTTATGATTAAGGAATGTCTTTTAACTAGCTCACATACTCCCTTTGGTCTGGAGTACAATACCTCTTTTATAGTTGAAGTACACAGATTTTATATTCAAAACCAAGTCGTATAAGCTATTAATGAAAGCTGTATCGATTATTTTATAAAGATGTGAACTCCTTACAATTGTATGGACAATGGGATCTAAATATGGTTAATTATAGCACTATATTAAAGTCGGCACAATCCGAATCCAATTAGATAATTAACTATCAAGTCAAACTAATTATATGAATCATACTAGAATCCTCCACAAAGAAATTAAGTACGTACGGACCAACCAAAACACATGCATTATCAGTTGGCTCTTTCAAGGTTATATCCAATCGAAGTTTAATTTGCAGGAAGATGTAAATCGCTGTTTGTGTGTGTGTGTGTGTGTCTATATATATATATATATAGAAGAAGAGTTTAAGAGATCCTTACCCACAAAATAGCAACCATATCTGAATCACCTAATCTTTCCTCTGGAGGCAAGCAAAGCAAAGCAGTGAGCAAGTCACTATTATTTTGACTCTGATGATTCTGATTCTGATTTTGATCTCCTTTTCGATGTTTCACAATTTGACCCACCAAACCACTAACCTTAGCTGCTAACTTGTGGCACCTTCTCTTCACACCTTTAAAGTCCAAAAATTTTAATGGGAAAAAGTCTTCCCAATTGAACTCAGAAATCAAACCATAGCCTTCCTCAACCATATTACCTAACTCCTCTTTCTCATAACCACCCAAGCTGCTTCCAAACACACTCTCCAAGATATTACTCAACGACCCTTTTTGCAATATCCCTCTAACTCCCACCTCTCCTTTTTCCTGCATCTCCTTCTCAATCCTCATCACCATTTCCTCGGCCACACGTAGCCGGAGGTCCTCGAGGCTGGAGATTCCCCGGGGAGAGAACACAGAGCCGGCAACGATCTTCCGGAGCTGGCGCCAGTAGGTCCCAGAGGGAGCGAAGCCTATGGCTCTTTCAAACATTAGAAAGCGAGCTGATTGTTTAATGGGACGATCCGAGAACGACGAGCCGCATAGGATTTCCCTCGCCGTCTCCGGGTGGCTGCTTATGATAGCCGGTGTGGCTCCTAGACTAAACGACATGAGCCTCTTTGCGTTCAATGAAGTGGCCATGGCTGCGAGGTTTCTGTGAGCCAGAGAAGAACCCATTTGAGGCAAAGTCCCAAGTATAGGCCATCCCATAAGACCCCGTAACTTAGTGTTAGGGTTTTTGAAATGATCGTAATTCCTCCATGCAAAGCCTCCTGGAACAAGCCAGTAGTTCAGAGAAAAAGCAAAAAAGAGAAATAAAGTAGGAGGCCAATAGGAACACAGAGAAACAGTAGTTTCGAAATGGAATAATGTTGCGGATGCAAGACACAGTATCGAGAAGAAGAAGAAGAAGTTGACAAGTGGTGATAATGATGATACTGCCATGGTTCTTTGGATTTGGAAGAGTTTAAGAGTAAAATAACAGAGAAAGTTTGGTACTTGTCAAGAGCTAGCTTGTTCAATTGCTAAGAGATGGACGTCTGTCATGTATATATAGGGTTTGGAAAGTGACCGCGGTTAAGGACATGTGATGGTGAAGCTAACTATGGTTAGTTAGCCCTAACCCTACCACTTTATATATACTAGCTCCAATCCTTAATATAAGAGTCAATCGACTTTTTTTAGAAGATTAAAAAAGGAAAATAACTGATATATCTATAAATTTTTCCAAATCAATTTGTCTAACTTATAATTAAATTGATATATATTTCAATGGTACACATAAGTATTTTATAAATATATGTTATCATTAAATACTTTATTTAGTTTTATTAATATTCTTAAAAAAAAGCCAATTATTTTTATATTAAGGACCAGAGGTAGTGTGTGTATCAATGTGTGAAATAAATTAGTATGGATCCTTTGTTCCTGATGACACTTTTACCTTTTAGATATTCTGAATTTTATATTATTTACAGTCAACCATTATTTTCTAAAAACAACAATTATTATGGAATAATTCTTACTTTATACCTTGTTTAAAATAATATACATAATTTACTCAATATCATAATTGAAAAATAATACTCCCTTCAATTCTAAATGTAGCAGTTAATTGAGAGATATTTACTTTGATCCTAAATGTAATTAATCAATTCATTTCATCTTCCAAATTTTATAATATGTTTTCAAACAATTTCTATTTATTTCATATGTTAAATAAATATTTTTATAAGGGAATAATTTCCATTGTAAATTATTTAGAAGAAATTTTAGAAAAATTAACACATATTTTTTCTTACAAATAACTAATGTAACTACTCTTCGTAACGTTTAAAAATTAATTATCTAACTGATATATTTAAGATCGGAGAAGAAGGTAAGGCAGTGATGCTAATGTTTTCATAATAAAATAGCCACTCTATCCTAGTATGTATGTACCAATGGTGGATGCAACCAAGTGGATATCCGTCAAGGGACTTCATTTAATTTCTCATAATAATCAAATAGTTTCTGATATTGAATAGTTTTTGTATAAAAAAATTCATCACGCACACACTCACATAAAACGCTAATGAGAATTATATAATTTTTAGGTGATAATTCAAAATTCAGATTTGTCTCTATTCCCCGGGAAAAAAATTTACTTGAAGGACACTAGAGCATCCAAAGTTAGAAGTCATATATGCAAAAATAAATAAATGAAAAAGAAAACTGATTATAGTTCAAGGGTTTGTTTTTGGACAAAACTTAATTAGGTCCACTTTACACCCATTACAACCAAGTCTCCAATCAAATCTTAACACATCAATTTTATTATAAATATAATTATAATTCATTCTTTTTAAGTAAATGATAGTGAAGTGAGAAAAATAATTCCAAATGTCAGGATTTGATTGGAGAATTGGTCGTGAATAACAAAAGCAAATGGAGCCCAGCCAAAGACTTGTACGTTGTTTTTATGTATAAGAACGAAAAGTACATAATTTTTTTTTTTTGGTTTTACCCACCCGGTATCCGACTGCCCTTTACTGGATCCCTGGACTTCTAACTGGACCAGGTAACCCGAGGCAACCGACTAATCCGAATCCCACCCGGGCATAATAATATTTCTAGGAGTCGGCGCTAGCTGAAGCTGATGGACGAAGTAAGTAAAAATTAGAAGAAAAAAAATTATTGCTTTATGTAATGATAAAGCATGCATATATATGCTTTAAATTCTGCTTTCACAAAGACGATAATAATCCGATTAATATATATGGTGGCAGCTGGCTCAGTACAACTCTGGTCCACATGAAAAGAACATTATTTTGGGTCAATATATGGTTTGTTTGTTGTAGTGTAGCCTCATTTTGGATTTAATTTTTATAGTTTCAAGTCAGGTATGTTTTCACACTTCAAATTTTTTTTTCTTTTTAAAACTTTAGTCCTTATATTTTGATCATTATTAGAGACTATATAACCTATGATTTGAAACTATAAGAACTAGAGCTAAAATGAGAATGAATTATAAAGATCAAACATTATATAAAACCTTACTTCTTTTACCAGCGTGTAAATGGGAGAAGAAGTTGCGAAGAAAGAAAAGTATAAAGATAAAATATGAAAAAATTGAAGTTTTATTTTATTTAGACGAAAGAAGAAAAATGAGATGAAAGACAAATATAGGCGAAATGAAGGGTGGGACCTGCAACATTTTAATCTTTTGTTTTATTCCAATAAGAGATGTGATAATATTATATCTCTAAACTATTTTAATCTTTTTTTCTTCTTTTCATTTTCTTCTTTCCTTACTTATTTTTCTTTTATTTTCTTTCCTCCTAACTTTTTCTCCGCGCAAACGGAGAGTTAGTATTGTTAATATCAGTAAAAGTATTTAAGGGGTCATGGGTGTGTATATTTTGGTCTCATTAATTAACTAACTAACTAATTAATTAGCTCATGCATGCTTGCGTTCGCTTCAAGCAATAATAAGGTGATAACATGTTGGACGTTAGAACAATTAT
Source organism: Vachellia collinsii (assembly GCA_006871305.1). NCBI lineage: Eukaryota > Viridiplantae > Streptophyta > Magnoliopsida > Fabales > Fabaceae > Vachellia > Vachellia collinsii. The sequence continues at coordinate 32,766 of QFDD01000019.1, read as the reverse complement.
CAAAGATAGACGCGTCTAGCAAATTAGTACAGAGAGATTTAACGATGGCCAAGTCTTCATTAAAAAAATAAATAATAAATATCGATTTAAACTACGGCAAATTTTGAAATCCGCTTTATAAATTAGGTACCATATTCTTAAATATAATTCTTAATTTAAGATTAAGATTCTCATTTACATTTGTATGAATGAATAATACAAATTACTTTACAGTAAATTTTATCGAGACCTAATTTTTAATAATTAATTTAATATTTTGAAATTTAATTATTATTCTCCCAAGATTATATGAAGAATGCCAACAATGCAAACTTTATTTTCATGTCTTCAAGGATATTCCACATGTCATATATCAATTGAGACAGTTTCATGCGGAATGATGTGGAAATTATGGGTTTAAAAATATTTTTTTTGTAATGAAAATTATGAATATGAATGTATTTAATCTCCTTTGATTTTAGGAAATTATACAAGTACAATACATAAGTAGACTATATCATAAATGAAGAAAAATCATATAAAATATCCAAATTAACTTCGACAATACTTAAATTTAACTCACTATATAATTTTTGGTATTATATTTGTTTTTTTTTAAAAAAACCAATAGAATGGCTTGATTTTTATATATGTAGCTTATGCTTTGTTAGTAGTTAATTAACTTTTTCTTTAGGGGACCAACGAACATGCATAATCCCTACTTGTTTCAACAAGATCGACTAAATGAACCACCATTCATGCTTCTAAAATTGTTTTCATTTCTTTTATAATTTGAATGTTATTATATGACATAATTGATTGTATATAGTTCAACATGAAAAAGAGTTTTTTTTTTTAAAGCAAGTATAATGGTTCTTTATATCGATCATTGTCTCTAAGTTAAATTAACGGCATCATTTTATAGAATTTAATTCTATTTCTTGGATTAAGCTCAATGTGTTTTCGCTAGACTGAAAATAGAGGAGGGATCTTTATGTGCAACCTTCATTATATTCTCCTTATTAGTAGTATTTAACAATAATATTTATGTCATTTTGCTTCTGATCATGAAAAATAAGGATATGATGGTATTTTCAATTTTGAAGTTATTTTGCATTATATATAGATGTGGTATATTAAATTGGTCTTAGTGCTTCATTTGTTTTTAATTAATTTCCACTTCACAAGGCAAGACTTCTCTAATGGGTACGAGAGTGGGTTTCTAAAGAGAAAGTCACTTATATGGGACAAAAACAGTGGACACAAATGGTGAAAAGAATAAGACACTCAACAAACACTGTGACCACACATTATCCATTAATCAACTTTAGCTTTTGGGCGCTCAAATTAATTATAGCAAGATTCTTCTTTCTGTACAATCCTTTTTAGGATGCTTTTCTTTAATTTATGTTGTTAAGAAAATTGTCCTTTCGAATCATAATTAATAATTTATCATCAGTACTGTCATCAGTGTTAAGGGTCAAGTTGTTAGTTTGGTTACTAGATTATCTAAATTTTATGCAAATATAAACAGTAATACCTAGTATGAAACAGTTGACTATACTAATGATAGAAGCAAGTATGGGCAATCCACTATAAACTTAGCAGCAACAAATTAAATGAATAGTGAAAGTGCTAGAGTGAAAATTAAAGAGTTTAGGGATAGAGTGACTTATCCTAGCTTGATCTGAGCCTATGCCCATTCTCTAAGCTCTTCAATTGAGATTTTTTTTAAAAAAAAATTAAATCCCTCTAGCTCGATTAGAGCATTAGAGAAGCCACTATGATCAATAAATTCGATCTGGACACTTGTGAAGTCACAACCCCGACATAGTTTGATTCAGACACCAGCAAATGCCACAACAATCTGGACATTACAATTTGAAAATCATAACCTCACATGATTAGTACAATGAAAACCTCTCAAATGTTGGATTTTATAAATGAAGGGCATCAATATAGTGAGTGATTGATAAACTCATATTTTACTATACTATTTCCTATCATTTTAAGGGTATTTATCATGATTTTGGGACATTATGGCATATTATGATTAATTGTGGTTAAGGAGTGATTGCATGGAAATTGTGCTTAGAAGGGTATTTTTGTCACTAACATTACAATTATTCATTTTTATGTGATTTAATTCCTTGTGGCTATAATACTACATAAGCTTAATGGACGTTGTAGGCACTTTGGAAGATGAACAAAGAAGGTGAAAATGCCTAAGGGACAGCCTAGCTAGGGCTTAAAAAAGTCCAACTTTCATATCATTCACAGTAGCAAACGTGTCGTGACAATAGTTGTTTATCTGACTTTGAATCAACCCCATTTTCCATTGTTAATACCATGGTTTGACTAGTTAACTAACTAGGATTTAATAATGGCTTCTCAAGTGAAACAATCCGATTGCTCCACTATAGTGCAACAATCCGATTGAGGTAAATTTTGATTTTAACCTCAATGTGTGTTAGAACAGGGTTAAATTAGTGGACTTGACTCAAACGATTAGTGGTCACAACCAACAGAGTTTTTGCAATAATATGAGCATATTTGTTGTTGCAAACTTGAATCACTACAAGAAAAAACATGAAATCAATCACGGAATTTACCACAGAATTACTAACAGAATTTTGGTTTGCCACGAATGAATTATCAACAGAATTTATGTCACTAAATTCACTGTCACAAATTGGTTACCAATAGAATTTTAATTTCGTCGCAAATTACTAATAAAATATTCTATCGGAAAATTTACCATAGAAATTTCCGTGGCAAAGTGGCAAATTTCTTTTTTTTTTTAATAAATAATAATGCCACGTGTCACCTCCACAAGCCACTATTTCACAGCTAGAGATAGGAAAATTGGCTGAGCCCATCGGGTTGGCTCGATTAAGCCCGTTTAAATCGAGGGTCAAGCATGTAATTTAGTGTCAAAAATGGAGTTAGGCTTAAAAGGGCTGGCCCTCCGTTTAGGCCCGCCAACCAAATTTTTATTTATTTTAAACATTCTTTATTCTTCCTATATTTTTCTTACCGTTTATCTAATGTATTATATTATAACAACTTCCTTTTTTCCTTCAAATAGTAAAAGAAATCTTTTCAAGTTAAATACTTATTTTCAGTTATTGTATGTGCTATATAAAGACAAACACAAGATACATACATTATACATATTTTCACTCCGTTAATTTTAATATCAAACTTGTTATGTTGTTTGCCACATACAAACTATTTTTTAAAGATCAAAGTTAAAAATATATTATTTTAACTTGAACTATTTGAATAAGGTGAAAATATGTTAAACATACCTGTGACCCATGGGTCGACCTATGACTCGCGGGTTGGCCCATGACCAACAAATTTAGGTGTCAAACAGTAAAATTGGGGAATGAATGTAAACCTTTATTCTATCATTATATTTATTACATTTATAACATTTAAACATCTTCTTTCTTCTAATTATAAATTATGTGACTACTACTTAAAACAATTTTCATGTCCAACTTTGCCAAATACCGAAAATGATGGTGGTGGTGGTGTTACAGATGAAATACTTGATATTTTTCACCTCGCTGAAGCAGAGCCTTCTGAGTCAATTCTTAATGAAGCTCAGTCAAATTCAACTGTCTTTGAAATTAGAGATAGTGATGAAGAAAGAAGCTTATGTTGTATGATTTATGAACTTAAGTTTAAGACCTTCAGAGTATTTATTATTGTTGATGTAGTTATTTAAATAATTAAATATAACTTTTTATGTTTTTGAGTAAGGGAATTGTATTGGTGTTAAAATTAATGTTGTATTTTATTAAAAAAAAAAGGTTAAAAGGGTCTTAGGCTCGCAGCCCAACCTTTCGAGGGCCGGACCTGAAACATTTAGGGAAATTAGGAAGTAGGGCCTAAATGGACCGACCCGTTTAGGCCCTAAGCCCTATAAGGCCGGCCTTAATTCCCTACTCTACTCACAGCCGGGCCCCCGCCACGTGTCGCCACTTGATAAATTTGCAATTTTGCTTCCTCTAGGATTTGAACCCCTGACCACATGTGCACGCATGCCTTGCTAGTTGATCAGCTGCGACAACCTTGTGTCTTCTAAACGCATATTTAAATATATATATATATATAATATTCTACTGTCTAATAAATTAATTACATTTATAATTATACACACACATATTTAATATATACACATACACACATATATATAATATTATTAAAAACTAAAAATAAATTGCATGATAATTTTAATTTATGAGTTTATTATTTTATATATTTTCATTTTATATATAATATATTATTGATTGGACAATAATATTTATATGATTATTAATTTCATAATTTTTATTATTGTAAAAATATTGATTTTAATATAAAATTATTACAAGTAAAATAAATATTATTTCTAATATTTTGATATTTAATATTCATTTTAATTAATATATTAATTAAAATTTAATAATAAATAAATAATAATAAAATGAATAAGAAATTAATAATTAATTAATAAGAATTAAATAATAATTAAATTTGTCACGGAAACCTTCCGTCATAATTGTCACGGAATATTTTTCCGTGGTTAATTTTGTCACGAAAGATTTCTTTTGAAATTTTTTTTAAGAGATTACCGAAGGAATTAGCGACAGAAAAATTCAATGGCTAATTCTGTTAGAAATTTAATTGTTTTTTTCCAATGAATGAAACTTGTATATATAGATTTTTGGCTCAAATGGACATTAGACGCAAGGGTTAAGACGTTACTCACTGAAACTAACCGTGGGGTGAGATAATTTTGATGCACTTGTCAGCTAAAGCTTTTTTTGAGCTTGAAAGTTGACTGACATTCGAAAGTTCATGTTATCAAGCTATTTATCAGGCAAGTAGTCATTCTACTACGGTATGACATGTAAGCATAAGTAGTTGAATCATGGGAGAATTTGGGATAAGTCCTCATTAAAAAATTAATTGTAGAATGAGACATTCCACAAAATATAATTAAATTTTCACAGTATGTAACTGAGTTTCAAAGTTATACAACTGAGTTTCCACATATGCATATGAGCTTACAAAAGAATTCAATAACAAGTCTTATTCTACAATTAATTCCCCAATACAGGGTTTATCTCAATTCTCCCTTGAATCATTTACACACTATAAACTCATCATCACATATGATCTTCATCAAGTTTTCTTGGGGAGGAAAAGAGAGAAGTCGAATATATAGTGAGTGTATCACATAAACATCTATTGAATTTTCAGAAACATGGTTTTTGGATAGGTAGATGACCAGTATTTTAATTACTAGGTAAATATTCAATCACTCCATAGAGCTTTTGCTTTACCTCTCAATGATGAGAGTCTCGAACATTGAGTATTATGCACATTTCGTTATCATGGTCTTAATAATATAATACTGGGTTCATTTCTGCTAATAGACTATTTCCAAATTGATGATTGATAAAGCTTTTTAATGTTGATGCACTCATTTAAATGATGGTGTAAGGATTGAATGGCAACTAGCTATTCTTGAAGTAAAGGAAGTTGATAAGACCGACTTGCGAGCTCCTTGTGATGACATACCAGGTGGTATAAGAGAGTGTGTGTACACCTCTGCCCATATCTTGACACAAAACAAATAGAGTTGACCGTACGTAGAAGTAAAATTGCAATTAGGTTTTAAGTAATGGAAATAATAACTGATAACTCTAAAGGATTTATCAATGATTCCTAAAGACTTATCATCAATAATAAGTGAAAATTATTTGTTAACGAGGTTCAACAACTTAGAATCTAATTGTGATTCTCTCAAACGTAGAATCATGATATTGGAGGGCTTACATAGGTATTTAGAAATTGCCCCACCCCCAAGTGTCATAACTAAGAAGCTTGTTAATGCTCTGAATTTGTAATATGAATTTATAATATCTGCATCGTTTGTCACGGCCAAAAATTCCTACGTCATGGACAATAACATGGTTTTCCAAGTCTAACATGAAAAATTTATAATTAATTTCACACATCTCCAGAAAATTATGAATTAGAACTTTTTCTCCTAAAAATCACTAAAAAAAAAAATATGCCATTTGCTCCTAAAAATTTCTTATTCTCAAGATACCTGCAGAAAAGCCCAGGAGATGATTAAAAAAAAACAAAATTCAACCCATCCACTCTTTAAATTTACTTATTTAAGCATGTTTAGCGAACCATCAACCTTCTAAGCACTTCTATATTTCAACCTAACTCAATATCGTCACTGGTAAAATGAAAATTAAGATGTTAGAAGTTATAACACCAAGACTCACCAAACGAATTTTATATATTTTATTATATACTAGTATATTAATATTAATACACCATACTAAAAATATAGATCCCACGTATTAAAGTGTTATTGTCATCTTGTTTACCACTTATCAACAATAAATATCCCTATAATTTTCATATTTTATGTATATTGATTATATTGATGATTTCCCTTCATCATGCGTCATAAAAAAAAACTAAATATGACTCTTGGGCATTGCATTGTTCATAATATGAACATTAAACTTCATAAACTATGTACAAATTTTGATTTGATAAAATTCGTGAATATTGTGTGGTATAGTTCCCTCAGTCTACATTTCTATTTATATATCTATAAAACTAAAAGTAGGTCTTATGCATATATACAAAGTATAAAAAAAAATACATCATTTATGATTTAAGAATATTATAGTTTGTTATATATTTTATATCAATATGATATATAAATTATATCTTTATAAACTATAAATAGCATTACATCCTTATAATGTGTGTGTGTGTGGTTGTACATAACACATGAATAATACCCTTCGTTTTTGTATTATTCAATTCCATTGCATCTCTTTATTTTATTGTTGTTTTATTTTTATCACTTTATTTTATTATTTAAACACTATGTGTGGGCACGCGCAAAATTTAACTCGAAGCTTGACACGTATCTTGTGAGTGGTGATAAATCATCAACCTAGCTCATTTCAAAAATTTTAGTTTTTGGGTTTTAACTTTCATAATTTATTATTAAAAAATGTATCAATCAAATCTTTAATTGTTAAATACATGTTACTAGATGATGCTTTGCTCATTGTGGTCCCACCACATTACCTGGCAGCCACAAGCAATAATTACTTTCACAATCATTGTGAAAACTACATGCATTCCCAAATAACAATGAATTAATTAATCCTCACCTTTTTTCTGTAAAACTCGAAAATGTTAATTGTTAATCAAATGAATTAGATGAAAATTTGCGCACATTTCATCTGAATTATTTGTGATATTTCAGATTTTATATATTAATTCCTCCGGTCTAAAAAATAATGTTATTAAAAAAAAAAGAAAGTACTAACAATTAATAATAAACTTCCTCATTTCATGTTAATTGTAACAAATAGACCCTAGAACATAAGAGTTAGCCGTATCATATATTATAGTACCAACAATCCCTAAATATTTGTTGAATTCTTGTGTAAGTCATAAATATATACTCTTTTAAGACAAGGGTAAAAAAATCTCCCCATATTAAGAAATTTTTGACATAGCTCTTCAATCATTAAAAGCTAGGATTTTTACCAAAAATGTGGAAAAACTAAAATTTTTAACTATCTATATCATAATTGTTATTTGTACATAAACTATTAATAAGAATTTTTTGGGTATCAAACTTGCATACGAAAAGACTGATATATAATCTAATGATATATATAAGTATTTCATAATATATATATAATCTAAATTAGTTTATTTAACTTTCTTAATCTCTCTAAAAAAAATTAATGATGGCTTATATTAGGTATCGGAGATATAGCATATCATACTATATATGGTTATATATATCGTAAATATATATTAGTATGGTTGTCATTTAAATATGCTGTAATTATTTGCAATGTGAACCCTTGAAGGGATACGTCTACAAGAGAACTACTTTTATTAATATTACATAAAAGATAGTGTGAATGGTCATCGAAATAATCTAAAGCATTGACACAAAGATTCTCCATTAATTACAGCAATATAATTAATAAGAACGTTAATGGGCATTATAGGAGTTACAAAATGAGATTCATTTCCCTTAATAGAAAGGTGACCAGTCTGCATCTTCCACTGATCTTCTCGCACTTCTTACCACAATCACAAACACACCTTCTCATTACCGCTCTACTTTTCCCATCATTACTATAAATAATTCAAATTGTATTATGCAGTGATTTAAAAAACAAACCGGACTAATAAACAGTAATTGAACCGGTTAGATCGTGGATCGGACTCATTACTGGCTAAGTTTAAACCAAAAACCAGTCCTCATAGTTGATTGAGCGAGCCAAAATCTATGATTATATCGGAAACCACGACGATTTTTAGAAAACTAGATAAGTTTTGGGCATAACAAAGAAAGGGATTAAAACATTGAAAAAACTTTAACAAAAAAATTGAACCAATAAAAAATATCAATATATTCTCAGACAATCTATTGCGATGCGCACACACATTAATATATAGTGCTATTTCAATCAAATCTTTGATATATTGTGATGTTATTATGTTGACAATTAGATATAATATAAATATATTTTTATTAAATTTTAATTTAAATATTACGTGTTAAATCACCAACCTGATTGGTGAACTATGAAAACCAAAACCTGTTGATAATAAATTTAATTGAATATAAAGTATATTAAATACTTTAAGATATTTTATTTATATATTTATAATAATTTATATTTTATCGGTGGTGTCTACCTTGGTGAATGAGATTCCTTTATGGAGATAATAATCCCCGCTGGTGGCATAAGTACCTCCATATCACGCGTAGTGGGGTTAGGTTCAACAATGGGTTTAGGTTAATGATTGGAAAACTTTCTTTCCTTCGACTTGATTCGTGTAGAAATTTGAGAACTATTTATTTCGTACTTATTGATTATTAATCTATTTAGAAAACCTATTTATAAATTTATCGATTTGACATTTGATTCGTCTTTTAAAATATTGGTATCAAGATGCCATAGTATGTTTGGTTTTTAATTTGGAACGTATTTTTGCTACTTTCAAACATACTACCCTTACATTGCTTTGATCAAAATCGTAATTTTACCAACATGGACAAATTTAAATTTCTAAGGGAAAATTCTAAATAAATAACTGAATTCCAGACTCAAATTAGGTCTATGAATAAGTAAAAGGAAAAATAAGTAACATTGTAGCAATTTGTCTTTTTCAAATTTTAGTGTTTTTACAAAAATACCCCTCATATAACCAAAAAAAAAAAAGAATAAGGCACCCTCACTGAAACACCATCACTGGTAGGTTGTCGCAGCTCTTATGCCAGACAGCAACCACCTAGCCAAAGCTCTGGTCACCTGTGGCTATTTTTAGGGCATGCACAAATATTTTTTTTTTAAATGGAAGCCAAGGTGGTGGAGGTGGGATTTGATCAAACCCCACATTGGTTTCCTAAAAGCTTGATGATCCAATGGTCAGTTGGTTACCAAACCACTTTGATAGTATAGTACATGCCAATATATAACACATGTAAGTAGACAATATTTTACGCAGTCACAATACTTGTAACGCGAATGATAACATTTGTAAATGTATTAACAATTTAAGAACATTTTAACCTAAGTTTTAATCATTGACTATTATTAACACCATATTTTGTCTGGGCCCCACAATAATAATAATAATAATTGAAAAATAAATCCTTCCCAATCATTTCTTATACTTTAGGAAAATGTCATTTGAAAAGTGTCATTTATAGTGGATCGTATCATGTGTGCTCACTCACCCCGAGAGATAAGAGGTAAGGATCAATACTTTTAGAGACCTTCTTCAGATGGCTCCTTTACTGTTAGATCTGCGTATTGTTTTCTTTCTACAGGTACCCAACACAATGGAGGCTCCTTTTGGAAGGAATTATGGAGATGGCAAGTCCCAGAAAAGATAAAGGCTTTTATATGGCTTTTTTCCCATGGGAGAACTCATACGGCCCATCTTAGGACAATGAGAGGCATTGATAATTCAGCAAGCTGCCCTTTTGGATGTAGGCAAGATGAAGACTCTATGCACTTAATTCGGGATTGTGTCAATGCCAGAGAACGATGGATCTCAGTAATCAAACCTTCGCTATGGGAGGAATTTGCTTCTACTCAGGGAATAGACTGGGTCAAATGGAATCTTAAACGGGAAGCAGGACGGGAATCTCTTGGCCTATCTTGTTTGGCTACATTTGTTGAGATATATGGGTAGCGAGATGCAAAAGGATTTTTGGTGACGATATTGAAAATAGCCCTGAGAATGCTCATTCTACTCTTTTTCAAGCCTGTTGGGGTCAATGACTAATGTACCAATGCAACTTCTACATGAGACAGTGCCATTCTCAACAGGTAGGGGATCAGAAGGAAAGATTTCTACTCAATTGAGGTTGATGGCTCAGTTCTAAGCACTCGCCAAAGTGGATGTGGTGGTATAATCCGAAATGAGGAGGGAAGATGGGTTTGTGGTTTCAACTGCAAGCTCTCAAGTGTTCCTCCTGCCATTGTAGAGATCATTGGGATCATCCAGGGCCTTCACCTTTGCTGGAACCACAGTTACCACAATATTACTATTGCCACTGATTGTATTGAATCAATTAATTTACTGACAAGGGGTTGTGAGGCTAACCATCCCTTCAGGGATATAGTTAAAGAAGCCCGTCTTTTGATCTCTAGGAATTGGTTTGTTTTATTTCATTATGCACCTAGGGAAAGTAACTTTTGTGTGGACTATCTTGCCAAGATGGCCCATGACTTAGCAGGAAACTTTTATCTCTTTGAACAACCCACTTCCTCCTTTTCTGGGATGACTTTTGATGTAGGTCCTTAATGCTTGGTGCACTTGCGTGTATGTTGCTTTAATTTATTAATGGATATCCATTATTTTACTAAAAAAAGTGTCATTTATGATAATAGATTTAGGGAAGTTTTCATTGTAATAATTTCATAGAAAATCTCATTTATGATGGTTATCTTCTGAATTAAGGAATAAAAAAAATAAAAATGTATTAACAATTATTGGATCTTGATTAGGAAAGTATGATTCTTACTCATCAAGAAAAAATAAAAATAAAAAAACAAAAATTATATAAAAAACCCTCATTTATGTTGATTAGTTTCAAATTAGGTAATTTCATGAATAGAAAAATATTAAAAAAATAAAAAAGGAAAATTAAAAAGATAGTGCATCAATGAACAAATCCTAATCGTTACCTACAAAAATGAGAGTAAGGGTTGATGCAAAGGGGAGGAAAGAGAAAAGAGGCAATGGGAAAATGTAAGAGAGATAATACTCCACTTTTTCATCCTACATTATCATTTTGAAGATATGTCTTCTTCATTATAAATTTGTTTTTAATTAGTTTTAGGGTGTGCAATAATCACTAATCATGTTATATTTTTTTCCTCTCGTTTTCTTGCTTGCATGGGTCGAACGTGGATAGAGGCTCAAAGTAAAAAGTAGATTGTATTTCAAGAGAGACTAATCATTACTTCTTTTGGACAAAAACTAAAGTATATTGAAAAAGGTTCCTATTTTTTGTATTAATTAATTGATTGTGCATATTGGTTATTCAAATTTATATCATTATATTCTATTTGATTGGTCTAAGCTGTGTGAGATATTCACGTATACTAATATGGGTTGCTTATTTTATCTTTTAATTTATACCCAAATTTTATAAATGAAAATAAATTGAAAAGAGTCCTTTTTTTTAAAAAAAAAAATAAAGTTTCAAAATGTTTTACGCTGTGTGAGGGTTTTAGAACCTCTTCAGATAAAAATGATTATTTTTCCATGTGTGATTATGAGAATCTCTTTAGGAAGTCTAATCCAAAAAATCTTTCAATAAACATTTTTTAAATAAAAATAAAGGGTTTTTTTTAATAGAAATACCAACCAATCAAAAAAACCATTTTTCAAAAATAAATTTAATAAAATATTTTTCTAAAAATACCAATAGAGTGATATGCATTTCTACTACTGAACTACGTGGCTTTTGATCTTTTTAAAAGGTACGTAAGCTCTAAGCTCTCATCTTAGATTAAATCTAGCTTTGAAAATAAATCATTTGTCCCTATTCTTTGTAAATAAACAATTTTCCTCTTTTATTTAAATTCTTATTCATTTTACTTTTTGGGTAATTATAATATTTTAAAATGTCATTATTTTTAATAGTCAATTTAGGGGTAACCGTTCTCATGTATGGGTGTTGTGGAGTGCCTTTATTTAAATTCTTATTCATTTTACTTTTTGGGTAATTATAATATTTTAAAATGTCATTATTTTTAATAGTCAATTTAGGGGTAACCGTTCTCATGTATGGGTGTTGTGGAGTGCCTAATATATTCCCCACGCACAATTGACCTTTAACTCTATCTGGTTTAAGTAGATCAATTTGTTTTTGGGTTTTCAAAATCCTTTTAATATTTTGGTGCACGACTCCTTTGTTTTTTCTTCCCTTTAAGGGAGACCAGAATTTGAGTTTGATAACTATACTTGTAATGCGGATAACAACATTTATAAAGATATTAATGATTTCAATAACAATGTTTATTACTACAGTCAACAAAATTTTATATTTGTAGAAATTCAATTAATTGGATGAGGATGTAGGAGGTTAACCACACTTGCCAATTTTTTATAAGTAAGAATGCAATGTTTTTATCATTGACTATACTTGTAATACGAATGACAATATTTGTAAATGTGTTGACTATTTCAAGAACTCTATTTGCTACTACTTTTAAAGAGTTTCACATTTGGTGAAATTCAACTAATTGGATAAGGGTGTGGGCAATTAACGACACTTATCAGGTTCCATATTGTTATATTTAAATTGAATATTCATTTTTATTTATGTAATTAGAAGTTTGTATACATTTTTAATTTTTTATGAATTACAACTCCATGAAATACTTTGTCATTAATTGTAGCTGTTTATTTCATTTTATTGTTGTTTATTATGACTATTATATAAAGTCATAAGTTTTAAAATAAAATAAATTTAATATAATATCTTAACAAAATACAATCTTCATATTATTTATTTATTTATATTTTCTATTATTTTTTAGTAATTTAGTTTAGTGTCTATAATAATTTTTATTGAACTTTTTATATACATACTTTTTAAACCGGTCTTATCTAAACCGCATTTATATGCGGTTTAAAAGACCTTTTTTATGCGGTCTAAAAAGCATTTTTTCTACTAGTGACATTGAGTATTTATTTTCTATAAATAATATTTCACAATATGTTATTACATATTATTTTATTAATTTAATCAAGGTATTTAATTTTTGCATTTATTTATTCAATACTTTATTTGATTGATTAATAAATACTCATTAAGGAAGGGTAGTATAATCACTTGCATGTTTTTCCTACTTATCCTATATTTATTTTTAACCTAAAAACATAAATTTTTATATCAAATTATTTTTTATTCGAGTTTTATTCCATTCCATCACATTCCATACCTTTCAACTTTCAAGTGAGTCCCCTTATTCTTGTTAAATTAATAATTAAGTGGTAATTGATTAATTATAAATAATTAATGAATTAATTAACTTGTTAAAAGGCCAATGTGCATGCTTGGGAAGCCCCAAAATGCATTCTCAAAGGAGGAATGCATTTTGGAAAATTAAACAATGTTTGGCAACACATTTTTTCAGAATGCATTATCCCAAAATGCATTATGGCACGCAAGTCGAGACAGAATTTCTTTTACATATTTACCTCGAATTACGTACAATTACTTTTTAAAAATTAATCTCAAACAAACTAAAAAGCTCATTCTGTCCAAAATATATTTCAGGTTAGGATTTAAAATATTTTAAGTCGTGACCTGTGATACTTTAGGTCACAACCTAGATATGAAATTCTAAGTTATGACATGGTATATTCAAAGTCATGACCTATATGTGTATTTGGCAATCGAATTTACCGCTAAGATAAGCCCCGTCAAATCCACAATCCTAGGGATGAGCATCGGTTTTTCGGTAAAAGCCGAAAAACCAAAATACTTTTAAAAATAAAACCGAACCTGAAAATTAACCGAACCAAAATAATCAAAAATATTTAACAATTTATTAATCTGAATATAATATAATAATTTTTAAATATATCATAATAATATTTAATAAATATATGTAAAAAATATATAATAATATAGGTAATAATAATATTTAATAATTTATTGTTTATTAAATATATTCAACACAGATGAATCTCGTTCATGACAGAATTAAAGATCAAATTGTACAAACTTTACAATCCACTTAATTATGTAATGTTATTATTACTTAGGATAATTTTACTTTTCAATTATATGTAATGTCAATATATTTTCTTTTATTCCATTTTTTATCATTTATTTTCTCTCATTTTATCGCAATATATAAAATAATTTATATGTATTAATGATCTTCATATACTTTTAAGTAATTTTCCTCAAAAAGTTACTTCTCCAACATTTATTCAAGTATAAATACATTCTACTAAAAATTATTCTGAATCTAATCTATCTAAATATAAATACATTCTACCAAAAGGTATTCGGAACAAAATTCTTTTTTCCAAAACTAATTGTTGTGTGTATAGCTGAAACCTGAAAGGATGGCGGGAAGACGAATTCGCCTTGTTCCCGCCATGTGGAAACCCTACCTTCTGTCAATATTCAGTTCCCCAAACGGCCAAACCAGCGAGGCAAACTGATAATAGAAAAATGGCGGAAGATGAGAAAGATAGCTCGATGCGACCAGAATTTCCGACCGGTCGGGTGAAGAAAATCATGAAGCTTGATCCAGAAGTCCAGAGGGTAAGTTCAGAAGCCTTGTTTCTGGTATCTTGCTCCACCGAGCTCTTCCTCCGATTCCTGGCTGAAAAGTCTGCCCAAGTTTCCATCGAGAAGAAGCGCAAGACTGTGAAGCTTGAACACTTGAGAATCGCCGTCAAGAGGCATCAACCAACCAGCGATTTTCTGCTTGATTCGCTTCCCCTGCCCTCTCGGCCCATTGATCGCCCCACCAAAGATCGGGGCCAATCTGGCCCTGATGCTGATAAGCCGCCTCCACCAGGTACTCGCCGTATCGATCATTTCTTCCGAAAGCCAGAGCAAGAAGCGCCAGGAGAAGAAGCGCCAGAACCGATAGATGAGCCTTAGGTTATGTCCAGACGGAACGAACAAGAAGGGGGCAGAGAGAGGGAGAGGTATTTTGCGTCAGACCGTGACTCATGCTGAGATGGCTTTGCATAACCAAGAAGATCAGATTCAGCTCACCATAAACAGATGTTCTCTTTTTACAACGTCATTAGATTTGTCTATCTTGGGTTTTTGGATTAAGGTTATAATGCACATATTTTCTGAAGGGATACTATATATGTCCTGCAATCCAAGAACGACCTATTTTCAGAGTTGTAGGAGAAGATTTGTAATCTGATGTCAATTTGCTAGCTTAACATAAATATTGCCGGCAGATTTGATTCTTTAAACTAATTTGGCACCTGAGCCTATGGTGATATGGTGTATTTATCTGCAAAAACACAATATTAGAACTTCCTGACAGTAACACCTGTGATTGTGCATGCCTCTACCTATGATGCACTGTGGTAGCTGAACCATGCGGCATTATGATCTACATAAAGCCATAAATTTTATATTATACTTAGATAGATATGGATGTTTGATTCAACATAAATGAAATTCCTTTGATTAAGATAGATGCTTATGATCAAAGGAATCATGTGATGATTGATTGCTATTTTGAGAACCGCTTTTTAAAGTTCTTTATCTTATATGGTTTCAATATGAAAGGGAAGTTTTCTTAACCAAACCCTTTAACCAGAAAACGGTTTTAGCTAGAGCAAATATTTGTACCATATGATTTATAAACACTGAACAATAATTTGTTCTACTTGGCGTTTGCAATTGGTACCCAGCTTAAGGCTATCTACTTGTGGGCAGCAAGTGCAAAAACATGAATACATTCAAATTTATTCTGTTACATGTCTACAGTAGTTTTATGCAAAACAGATTTAAGTCATAACCTATATTTCTTGTACAATAAGAAAATGAAGGGGGTAAAGATATGTGATAGATTGACAACAGTGAAGAGGCCTCATCTCTGATTTGAATGTGAGAGGCAAGCCTTGGTTTGGTTGACCAAAAATCTGCTTTTTGGTACCTTCTCATCTTGAAGAAGGATATGCCTTCGTCTTCTGAATTTATGTTATTTCATTCCAGTTGTTGGATACCCAGAGCAAGCCTTCTGCTCAAGGGTGTTGTGTATTCTAGACCTCCATTAACGGTTTTCAACTGAAGACGCCTGTTGCTGTTGCCTGTTTTGGGAGCACATGTATTGTCTTGCTGAACTACTAACTGGCTCTGAACTTTCTTCTTTCCCTGCTGGTGAAAATCAAGTGATAGCAATGATTAATTAATTGCCAGAATTCAGTATTTGTATGTTTTGAATTGATGTATGAAGTTGTCACTATACTTCCAAAAACGAACCTGTTGTCTTTTCTTCTCTTCCTTTTCCTGCCGTACCATGTAATAATCTTCCAATATTGCTAACAAAGGTGCCTACAAATAAATGCAGTTTATTATATCAGGAAACAAATTAACTGGGTCATAAATTAATCTAAATGTAACATCCTCTGACTTCTGAATGACTCAAACCACTGTGTCAAGCTTGGTCACGCTGGAACTGTTAGCTCCCTGGAATTCGTGAGGATTTTGTCAACATGTGAGGTATAACTTTCTGGTAACTGTTATCTTTTTTCCGTCCAAAATGTGTAATTAGATGGCTCATGGAAATAGTATAATTTATAAGATCTTGTAACTGGGTCATACATAGTAACAAGAGGAACTGGGGGCTACGTTGTTGTTTATATGTGAAAGGAAAGGCTGGAGTATACTTTAGCAGCTTTCTATTGTTCCAACCAAACATTTATGCTTCATGCGTTATTTCTAGATAAAAAAAAAAAAAAAAAATTCTATACAAGGTAGTTAATATTGGCTATGCTTTGGGTTTAATATGCTTTTCTAATCTGTCTGAATGCATACTTTTTTCTAAAGCAAACTGATTCGTTTAAGAAAAAACTTATGCGTTACTGTTGAATAATACAATTTATCTTTTTCAAGCAGCTCAGGAATAAAATTTATTTTAGTTCCATGCACTTGCATGTGTAACAAGTTAGTTGCCAGTAAACTTGCATTAGGAATGTTAGCTATGCCTTCAACACTGTAGTGCATGAAAGCCACTTGTATATGTAGATTCTGTATATGTGCGTGAAAAATTGTAACATTATTTTGAAGTTGTTTTACCTGATCATACAAGAAAACTTTGTTTCTCTCTTCTTCCCAACTCTTGGTCATTGCCATTAGCATTTCCACCAAAGCTGCAAATAATAAAATCGTGAAATTACATGATTAGCTGGTTTCGATTTGGCCCAAGTTCCATATAATTATGGTCTCCTTATACATACCTGGTATCCTGCTGACCATCATCCGGGCACGCTCAGCCCGTCTCAAGTTCTTGTGAGCTCCTCTACTGACTGAGTATCGGTTTTCATCCTGTAGCAACACTCGGGTAGTCAACATAAAATAATGCAATAATTTATGAAGCTTACTCATTATGAAGATTGGTGAATAATGAGATTCTAACCCTGTTATATTCTTCTAGCCAGCGCTCCTCATCACATGCTAAAATCCACTTTTCCACTTTCTCCATTATAGCTTTCCTGCTAGCAGCCTCTTCTTTTGCTCTTAATATCTGTTCATCCATGCTCTTGAGGAGATCTGAATGTTCAATCTCCCCTTTTGTAGATTTAAGTCAATTTCAAGGCTGATTATACTTAATTCATGATCACATAGTTTTTAATGACAGGCACATTGCCTAGATTCACCTGCGTTCATGAGGTTGAAGATATTATTCATCTCTGACTGTGTAGGAATCTCCATGTGCGATTTTTTACATATCAGCCCAAGTTCTTCCTGTTTCTTCAAAAATATCTCTTTCATTTTGCTTGCTTTTAGCTGATCCAGTCTCTTGACTTCAGCTTCAACCTTTAAAAAAAAAAAAAAATTTAAGACCTTGTAATATCAGAAGATCTCTAATGTTCCGAAAATCATCAGAGTTATGTACTGACCTTCTGGATTATGTCTAGAGAAAGAATTCCACGATCCATTGCTTTCAATGATGAAACTGATAATAAGCCAGTCATATGGGAAAAAGGCAGTCGATCATCATTTGGTGTATCCATGAGATTCCACAAATTTATCAGTGCTTTACCCAGATAGTGAAGCTGCAGTTATACCAAGAAGGGCATAATTTCTAAAAATGTAATATGAAAGGTCAAAAGAAACTACAGGTGACCAGAGGGATTGTTTTTTACATGTAAATTTACTGAAGTTGGGTCTATTGAGCAAGATTTCTTTGAATTGCTTATGATCTGTTTTTCTATGCATTGATTAAACATCATAACTACTGTCTGCTGTAGTTGAAGTTTCTCTCCATAATGTTGCTAAATCACGGCCTATAACCAGCAGGTGCTGCAGCAAAACTGAAAGGGAAAACCATTTTGTAGGTTCCTATATCTTAATTTTTAATTTGGTATCTATGTGTTTTTCTCTCTTAATTAAATCCTTTACTTTTACCCTATTAGCATTAATAGTCCTTGTAACTTTGCTCTGTTTGCATCATTAGCCCTGTACAGAAGATAATGGTGCTAGTAGAACTAAGTTAAATGATTTGATCAACAGGAAAAAAAAAACAAGGATACCAAATTAAAAAAATGAAGAAAAGGATAGGTATCTATAAGAATGGTTTTCCCAAACTGAAAACTATAGCAGCGTTATCAGCTTACCTTGTCAAGTCGATTTTGCTTTTCTCCCATGAGTGACTCCACTGTGCTATTGAGTTTAGTCAAGATACTATCACTTATGTTTTTCGACACTCCCTTGAAATTACTCAAGCTGGGATGAACCTTGCTTATGATTGCAGAGGAGTCCTTCCCCAAGATGTTGGACAAGTTATGGATAACCTCTATGTACTGCTCTACCTTCTGTAGTCTTTCATACTTCAAATATGAACAAAACAAGCATGATAATAACAAAGTATATTCCTGATTTGAGATTTTAGAAGGAAGGAATAGACTGATGTTTTAATGTTTAGTACCTTCTCATTGTAGAGCCGTTGCAGATCAGCCTGATACTCCTCAAGTTTTTTCAGTGAAAGATCACTCTCGTTTACAGCAATTCTTGAGGTTGCTTCTTCAGAGTTACCCCCAATTTCAGCTTTTACTTTATGTATTTGTCCTTGTACCTCTCGGAACTGATTTAATCTCTCTTCCTTCCTCAAGTACATCTCCTGGAGTGCTGGGCTGATTGATTTCAATTGCTCCTTCAGTGTTCCTGCTCTTTTCTCTGGCTGTTCAAGCAACATAACATGTGATCAGTTTTTAATTGGTTAAATAATGCATCATTGCAGGATACTCTTGGGGACGTATCAGAGCACTGTATCATTGTAAGTCACATTTATTTAAGAAATATGATATTCTTTACAATGTGTGTTGCTGGCTAGTATTGTTAGCGAACGAAATAAGAAAATGTAGTGACTTCGAATGACAAGACTCTCGGTTAAAAGTTACCACCTCGGTCCTAAATAAGTAAATATAGTATCTAAATAAGGAGTTCACTTTGGTCTTAAAAGCAACACATCAATCCACTTTGACTTCCAAATCTATAATTTCGCCTAAGGTATTCCTATTAATTGCATATAGAGGATTTCAATCAAAGGGTATTTACAATGCATATGTTTAGAAAGAGTAATATAAAGAAACCAATTTACATTTTTACAAATAATGAATTTAACTAATTTTTATAATATCCGTAAATTAGTTATCTGATTCTTATATTAACAATCATATGTAGTAAAACAATACCATTTTTTCAATTAACAGTTAACACTGGCCTTCTTTTGTAATCTAGGTTTTATCTCCAGAATAAGCGACATATGAAGCAATATCTTGTATGCTCATAAATAAGTTTCAGGTTCTGATAAGTTTTTTTATCAACTAATTGAAGTGAGTTAAGTGTGTAGTTGCTTTTACCCATCCAGGAAATGATCGTTCACCAAGAGTCAAAAGAAGATGGGTAAATTCAGCATCTGCTTCTACCAATTCCTGATGAAGACGAGCTCTGGAAATATTTGCCCTGTCTACTTTTCTTCTATAAACCTCGAGGCACTCTTGCTCCAAATCCAGTAGAATCTTCTCTCTCTCGAACTGATCTTCTCCAACTTCATCCCATATTTTCTGGTTTCATTCCAAATCAGATAAATAAAAACAAAAAGAAAAATACAGCTGATAAATACCCTGCAGTGTGTGTGTGTGTAAAGTCATTACTTTAATCTAAGAAATTTATATATACACTACTTGCCTGCAATTCTTGCAGCAGAAACCCGCATGAAGTTTCCACCATTGATGAGCTTCTCACTCCAATTGGTGTCTGGCATGAACCCATTGATTTTTTGTTTTTTAACTACTACTCACTGCAGGTGGAACTCAATCAGAGAGGAGTGGAATTTCCAAGACGAACAGGTAAAGAATCAAAAAGAGGAAGATAGAGCAGAGAAAGAAAGTTCTGGTGTGTGTAAGTTGTGGGAGCATTGGGTATAAGTTTTCGCTTAAAAGACAAGGATGACTGACAGAGGTGGGTAATGTAAGAAAGCCTTTGGGTTCAAGAATCGTACACATGTTCATCCATATTCATCCTCTCAAACTTTTTTTTTTTTGCCTCTCTCTCTCTCACACACACGCACGCACGCACGCACGCAGAGTATATATGGTTGATTTACAAAATTTAACTAAACTGTCTCTCTTGTAAAACTACGAATTGATGGACTTTCGTATTCAGAGATGTGACATGTGATTTTCATTCACTAAGCCCTTTTGGTATTTAGATCATTCGTCATGTGACTAAGGTCTTGATTCCTACGTTAACAATGTCAAAACAACCTAGAACCTTGTTATTTCCATTGTACATCAAGCAACGAAACCAATCAGTTTGTTGCACATCGTTATCAATTTGTTTAATTAACTACAATGCCATGCGTATTTGCATACACCGAATGTTATCGCTCATAACCGTGCAAATTCTTAAATTGTCTTTAATTATTAATATAAAAACCAGTTAAATGATGAGTTTAATCCTAAACATATAACATCAATATACTTTGTTTCCTAAATTTATAATTTTCTTTCCACAATATTTATATTGATTGCACATATTAAGAAGTTTCATCAAAGGATAATTTCAACACGATTAACAAGGTTATTTTAGGAAAGCTAATACCTATTCATTACAAATAATGAACTTGATTAATAGTCATAATATTCTTAAAATTAATTATGTAATTCTTATATTGGATTGGATGCAGTGATATATATGTTGATAAATATATTAATTTTTTAGGTTTTATTCTCTTGTGATCCATTGGTTATGCTATTTTTCAAATGTGCAAAGTGAGCTTATTTTGCATGTGTTTGAACTTTAAAAGGGATAAAAGGACTCCTTCTGGTATATAATAATATATTAATAAGAAATTAATGTTTATATTATAGACTGAAATGAGTATATTGATTTTAGAGACAATTTAACCCTTTTTTATAGTAAGAGTTGTTTTCCCTTTTTGGCTCAGTGGCTAATTGATAAGTATTTACGTATCTTTGAATTAAAAATTTGAACTTGGTTAACGTAGTCAGAGAGAGAGAGAGAGAGAGAGTTGAGTTTGACTAATCTGAACTACTAAACGTGTAACTGAATGATTGGTTTAACCCAAAAGAGGGAAGATTTAGATACCAAGAGTGCGAAGATCAAAAGACATCATAAAATAAAATATTTAATAATGGGATTTCTTTTCGGCTTCTTTAGCCCAAAAAGTAAGTCACGAGGCTCTTAATTAAGCTACTGAAAAGTGCAAACCCAATGGGTTTAATATTTTAAATTGATTGAGACAGTAACTTAAGGTTTAATGATCTAACTGTGGTTAAATGATTAAATGGATCAACTCAATCATGATTAAATTAATGTAATTTAATTTAAATATAAAAAATTATAGGGAAAATTAAAGAAAAGTCCCTTATTGAGGAATTAATTGTAAAATGGGACATTCCACTTATTTGCAACTGAGCTTTCATAATATGTAATTGAGTTTTAATATATGCAACGAACAAGTCCCATTTTCTAATTAATTCTCCAATGGGGTATTTTTTCAAAATTATATAGAAGTAATATTTAAATAAAGATGTATTAATCCTTGTTTCCTTTTTTTTTTAATAAAAATCGATGTCATTTCAAACTTAATAATAGATGAAAAAAATATAAAATAAAACCCGACCAACACATTTAAAGTTAAGATTGGACGGATTGGATTATTGGTGCACTCACATCTAAAATCACTTAAAAAGCAATCATTTAAAAAGTATTTTTACGTAAGTCGAGATAAAAATTCTCTCACATACTTACTTCGAATTGCGTAAAATCACTTAAAAAAGTTATTCCCAACATAAAATGGTTTAAGTGATTTTATGCTTTACGAATAATTCAATAATTTCATAGCATGCTCTTTGTTGGATTCCAATATTAAAGTGCCAGCACTACACCTTAGCTTTCAGCCATTTATTTTGCTTTTAAGTGACACGTGGGTATGTAATTTTGGTAGACATTATTTTTAATTCATATAAATATTTATTTTAAATGATGAGAATTTTTTTTTTGGACGAATAAACGGTGTGAAAATAGTTTTCACTTTTGTTATTTGGAATTATTGTAGGTCACTTCTTTCTTTATTTTTTTTACCAGATATTGTATGTCACTTCTAAAAAGAATGACTTAATACAAAATATGAATCACTTACAAGATAATTTACATTCATTTTTCAGTTTTGCCTATGTGATTAATACTCATTTCAAATTTCGTCAATTAATTATCAATCAATCTACATTTTCAATAAGGGTAAAGTTAAAAAAACATTTTAACTTAAAACATATTAAATGAATTAACTGTCTCATTTTGGTTTCCATTAATTAGTTAAAATAACTTATATTATGGATCAAGGAGTAATTTAAAAAAACTTGTTAAAATAAATTACTCCTTCAGTTTTTCTTAATCATGCTTCCTGAAATACTCTTTTTTTTCCTATTTATCTACCTCGTCAAGGGCTTCATATATTTATTACTATTCCTTTCATTCTACCATTTTTTTAGTCACATATAAAAAAATAAATGAAGGGCATATAAGAACAATTTTTAAAAACATATAGCATGTTAGATATATCTCTTTATCTTCATATTAAAATTTGAAAGACCAATATAAATATTGGTAGTAGTAATTTACTATAGTTTCATACTTTCACCTATAATTGATCAATAAAAAGCAATTGACACACATTGCTGTGTCGATATGTATCAACGAACGTTATTAGTTATTAATTGAATCGTTAATAGAACATGTGACTATAATTACATCTGATTTTTATTAATTGAATTGTTCATAGAACATGTGGCTACAAGTACTTCCGTTGGTTAGTTGTGTATCATCTTGTTAGCGTTGAACATATTTGGATTAGTATTTGAAACTATTTTTTCAATATAATTTACAGTTTACAAGATAAGTATATGAAATGAGTTTATCTTGATTTACGTGAACATACTTTTGTAACACAGATAGACACTTTAACCATTCTAGTAATTAACTAAAGATGTTACATGATAAGCTAATGATGTGATTTCACTCTTGTTTGCGAGTTCCTTTTTGGGATTTATTTGTTAGTTTTGTTTTTCAATCCTATAAAAAAATGTTTACAACTTTCCAAAATTACTCTCAAATTAAAATCATTATTTAAATTAAAAGTAGAAAAGGATAAGGACATTTTTAAAAATTAGCTATAAATGTTTTATTAAATTTTATAAAAGGTTTTGTATTAAAAACTAATTAATAAGATATATTAGTGGAAAGAAGTTATTTTTTCTGACTAGAAAACACCCGAAACATGCATGGTAAGTCATAGCTTAAATGATTTAAGGGTAAAAATAACCCAGAACTTTTTTCATAAGAACATTGATCACACGGAAATTATCGAGGGGGCCTTTTGGACCCGGAAGTTTTAAAATGAGGCATTTTGAACCATACTATTAAAAACCTTAACGTTGAACGTCAGCTTTTCAACAGAAAAGTTAATCAACTTTAACGGATTTTTTAACGGCAGGGTCTAAAATGCCCCATTTTAAAACTTCCGAGTCCAAAATACCTCTTTGACTACTTTCATGTGACCAATGCTTTTCCGAAAAAACTTCCAAATCATTTTTGCCTCTTAACCCATCATTTAAGAAAGAAACTAAAGGTAACTAAATTGATAAATATATTATAATGATTGATTTAAATTTGTGTATCTACCATTTTTGAGACCATTAACATATGATGATATTTATAGGTTATATATTTTCAACATATTTCAGTTATTAACACTACATAAATTTAACAACTTTACAATTTTATACATATATAATATACACTGGAACTTATGAGAACAAAGTCAACATCATAAAAAATGAAGAGTAAAAATTATATGTTTATATGACGAATTTAATGATATAACTTATGAATGGCAAAAAATTTATTCTTTATAACTTATAAATAGGATCAAAAGGGTAGGATAGAACTTAAATTCATATCTTAGCTATGAACAAAAGAAATAAATTGAAGTCTTACTCTTTATGGCTCTTCTTATTTCTTTGAAGGGAAAACAAATAAATCAATAATTAATTCCTTTTGACCCGTGATTAAAAAAATATATTACCAATAAGAATGACTCTTCATATTAAAATTTTCAAAAAAGAATATTAGAAAGAGATAAAATTATAAGAAGATAAATACAAAAAAAAATAATAGATCATAGTATATGAATTTTATTTCATCAATATACCAAACATGGTATTTGTTGTTCTTCCATTTAGATTAGTGATTGTTGCAGAGTAACATCAACAATTCCTCACATTAATTGGCTTCTACTTTCAAACATGACTCATCTTCCTCAATCATCACATCTACCAAAAACATTAATATTGCCTCCCCTTTAATACGTTAGGCTGAGAAAATAAAAAAAGAATTATAGGAAAATATTTCTTGTAGTATTTATATTTGTGGGTTTTTTTTATTAGGAACAATTTAAACACACAAGTATATCAATGTTGAACTTAAATGATCGGAACTTCATCCAAATATAATAGGTGACATTGTCTGTTATTGGTATAACTTGTCGTTAACTTTACAATTAAGAAAATTCATGTATTTTTTTATTAAAAAAATCAATCTTTAGGGTTTTGGTGAACTTTAGTTAAAATGTTTACTATTAATTAACAAACTTGATTACCTCATCAAGTTGCATATTTTTGAGCAGGAAAAAAGAACAATCAAGTTAATAATAGTGCCACATCACTAACATGTCGTTTCTAGAGGTCCAAACCAAAGTTGATCATATTTTAGAAATTGATTTAATGAAATATTGACATGGGCTCCATTCAAGTTGACCACAACTTTGAAAATAAAAAAACTACGTTTTCCCAAAATTATAGGTTTAATTCCAATGAGTTGAGTCTAGCTTTAATGTTAGTCTTTCATAAGGTGATGAACCAATATTTGAATTCTCATTTGAATATGTATTTACATTTAATGCATAATAATACATCGAATATGATTACTTTTATAATATACTAACTTTAATCCTTATTATAAGAACCAATTGACTTTTTTTTTTAAATATTAAGGAAATCAGTTAAATTAGCTAATTAACTTGTTTTCCTAAAATACCCTTACCAAATATCCTTTTTTTCCTACACATTGTTACTAGCTCAACTCTCATCAGTGGAGAGAAAGCAGAATTTTTTTTTTTTTTGTGTGTATAGTATATATTTGAATCATTGTGGTATCTAATTATAGTCAATAGAGTATTGATAGGAGTAATTTGAGAAAAATCAAAAATGACTAAATATATGAGACAAAATGGATATGGTCTTATATTTAAGAACAAATCTAATTTATAATTAACTCTTATAATAAGAATCGGACGTATTAATATTGTACTTAACAAAAAAAAAGTTAGTTTAACATGTCATAAAAAATTATATGTTAAATAAAATTATGATAAGAGAAAGAGATGACTTCCTCCCCAAACCTTGGCTTGAGTCAAACTCAAACCAAAATTATAGTTTCTTTGTTAAGGAATTAATCCATAAAGTTGCCGCCAACTATAGTTAAAATCCTTCTTGTTATCTAAGATTATTATAACATCAGTGAACATCATCTTTAAGATAAGAGTTTTGACTAAAGTTGATTATTATTCCCTCCAGTTCTATTTCAAACGCCTTAACCAGAGTCTTTAATACAGGCCCCTTCACAAAACTTAATGAAACACTTAAAAATCAGAGTCTCTAAAATTATGTTCTTCTCTTTTAGTTTGGGTTTTTTTTCCTCCCTAAAACACATGTATCATGTAATTGGAGGTAATTCTGTTTAAAATTCTATCATATACTAAATGTAAGTACCTCTCTCAACAATGATTCGAACCATTGTTTGTAATGTATAAGAGACTAACTTTTTCTGCTAGACTTAACCCCTATTGGTTATTTTTGGATTTGATTAGATTAAGGACAATTACAAAAAAATTGTAAAATTATGTAACCTTTTCAGTTTATGCCATTGTCAGTTTGTTCCCAACTTGTTTATTTATTTATTTATTTATTGTTCTTTAAAATTTGGAAATATGCAGAGAGTCGTATTTTCCTTCAGTGGTTTGAGATCTGGCCTCTCAAACTTAAATTCACCATTCTCCAATCTCAGCTTACATGTTGTCTTCTTCACTCTCCGGCCTGCTTGGTGCTCACCGAAGTTAACAATATTTTTCCTTCTCAAAACTTGTTCTTAAAAACAAATTTATAAAACTATTCAAAAGAAACAGAAACTTAAAAACAGAATCGACCGAGGCCAACGATTTTCTTCATTTTTATTTTTATTTTTGTTTTGACTTCCAGGCAGGAGAATCAGATTGTTAGCTTTACTTATTTGAGTAACTTGAAAAGATTACTAAACCAAAGTCTTGATGTGTATGAAGAATGGGGGAAACATCAGAAAAATGTTTTTTACAATTAGAATTCAACCCAAATGAGTTTCATATTAATCAATAATACCAAATATAATATAATTTAATGCTAATAACAGAGGGTGTTGATGATGTTTTGCACCAATGGAACTTTCTTTCTTTCTTCTTTTCTAACGATAATGGGGGGGGGGAATCGCTTTACATTTATAGAGCTCTAAAACTATGAAAATTATGAACTCAAGTCAAACTCGTTAAGAAATCAATCCTACTATATCTGATACAAGCATATAAGTTAAATAGCAAAAAAGGGGGAGATTTTTTAGCATTGGAAAGGAACAGTCATGAAAATATCTTCAGCACTAGATCCATTCATTAGCACTATCATAAAAATGTAAGATACTATCACTTACTCTAGAGAGAGAGAGAGAGAGAGAGAGAGAGAGAGAGAGAGAGAGAGAGAGAGAGAGAGAGAGAGAGAAGACTTTTCCTAAATATCAGAAGGATGGTTTTCTGTCACCGTCAGGTGTCAACAAAGATGGCTGTAAGAAGGCATGTCTTCAATTCGAAGGACATCGTCCATCAATAATTCTTTCTCAAGCTGGACCCGGGTGCATTTCAAAATATCCTATAAATTGACAAGAACATCTTTTAAACCCTGTTTAATTTATTGGTGTTTGGTTTTACACTGAAAATCATCAAATGGTTTTAGTAGAAGCAAGTAGTTATTAACTTCTGCCAAAGCCAGTCTTCAGAAATTTTCATTGGGAAAAACACCGTTCCAGGTCCCTGCAATTCAATCGTGTTTTGTTTTTAGTTCATGTAGTTAGATTTCGTTGTTCATCATCCATTTTTATTTGCTAAATGTGAAACGTTAGTTCTTTTAGTTTGAAAAACACTAAGATAAAAACCATGAGTTGGCATATACAGTGTTAATTTTGCTGAAGTGGTCATATGACTAAGGAAAAAAAATGATGACCTGGGTAAAAAAATGCTTTTTATGGACAGATAAAAATTTTGGTTGGAGATTTGTTGAATGAACTACAGGGTTTTGTGACTATTTCTTTAATTTAAGATCTTTGGGATACAAGAACATTTATTTGATTAACAGTAGTATGAAGTTCACCTCAGCAAAATTAACACTAATTGGGCCAGCTCATGGTCTTTATGAGCATTTTTTCAAACTAAAATGATCGATGTTTTGAAGTTCAAATGGAGCAAATAAAAGATATGAGAATCCATGAAAATAAATTATAGGGATTAAAATCAAAACACCATTAAAAATCAGGACCTGGAGTAGCATTTTCCCTTTTCAGTTTAAGGCCAACCAAGGGTCTACTACACTTTGATATATAATGAGAATGTATGATCTTAATATAAAGTGAATTCTTACGTTAAACTCCATATATGTAGCATTTCTCTCCAGCCATTGTTTGTCCATAACCACAAAAGCCACACAGTAAAGCAAATCAAATGCCCACTCATTTTCTGTAATTGTACGGGAATATTATAAGAATAGTCAGACTCTAGGGAATGTGCAAGTCATGAAAGATATTAAGTAAAAGTTAAGTTCAATGATCAATCAATCCAACAATAAAATGAAGTTACTGATTGTAACCTGAAAGCATCTGCTGAAAGATTGGTCTGACGAAAGACCTGGGTTTAGCTGCAAGTGAGAAATACTACCCTGGGTCAGGAATATGAAATTTTTTGAAAAATTCTATGTTCATCCCCATAAAGATGATCATGACCTGTTTATTCTGCGTCTTCTTCGGAGACTTGAACCTCAAGGCTCATGTTTAGGCACATGAAAACAAGTTTTTAACTGGTAACTTAATTACTCAAATACTGCCCCCGATTTTTAATATAAAATCACTTCAATAAAGATATTGAATTATAAAGTAAATCTCATATTAAGGATTGGAGGGCGTAATATTTTCTTTAAGTAAAATGCACTAATATACTAAGACACATAAGGAGCATAACGTACTGGCATCAAGGTCCAGCATTTGCATAATCATGAAGGTGATATTTACACCGGCAACAGCAAAGGGATACTCCCAGGCAGCTCCTCTTTCTCCTTGCTTCTTTAATAGTCTCTGAAATGAAGTCTGCAACATATAATAGAAAAACTATTCCATTCTTAGAGTAAAAAATAATTTGTACATACAAAAACCACTATTTTAAGGAACCTGGTCGCACATTGCGCAGAACAACTAGCAAATGGGCTTAGAAAACGGAGATAAATAGACAGTATAGGATCTTACTGAAAATGTCTTGGCAAAAAACAGGAGATTCTCCAAGGAAATGAAGCCAGCTCCTCTGTTCATGCAAATTGGTCAAGTAAAGCAGAGAAAGTAAGTAAACCAAGTCAAGATTAGAATGAAAGCAACAAAAGGGATGGTGGAATATATAGAACCTAAAGTCAGTAGATGGGTCTCTTCCTTGCCACCCCATTTCTTTCCATTGATCAGATACCAAACCATGGAGCTCCTGACCAGGGAATGTGGCAGACCACAGAGCTCTCAAAGCCTCCTGTCCTTGAAAAATATTTTCAGATGAGTGACCTCCAACAAAAAGACTAAAAATGTGAAAAATCAATGACAAAAATTACAAAGTTGCAATAATTCTATATCAGATTGAGCCATCAGATTTTCAATGTCAATTGCAGCAGAATAAGGATATATGTGTAAAATTGTAAAAAGTTATATACACCTGGTGATCTGGCCTGGAAGTATCAAAGTAAACTTTCATCCTGTGCTTCAATCTTCTCAGTCTTTCCTCCTGCAAATTTTGTATAAAGCTGATCTTTGTTGAAGTGAAGGAGATAAGCAAGTATGAGCAAAAAGGCTGAAAACTTCAAATATAAAGTCGCTTATCATCACGAGGAACGTGGGACATTTCAGGAACATAATTTAAATGAAATCTAAGAGTGTCCATGCAGTTATTGTCAAAAAAACAAACAAGATTGCAATTGATTTTCTGAACGTTGTTGACAAAGTTTTCAATTAATTTTAAACACATATCACGGTAGCCAGAGAGTCTTTGAGGTATTTTGCACTAGTAAAACTACACCACTCGAGCATAGAAGAGAGGGAGGAACAACATAGAAAATAGAAACAGCCTTTGTCCAACCACTCAAGCTTACCCACAAATTTCAAATTGGGCAAACTCTTGAGCACTGCCACAACAGTAATTTAGAAAGACATATTTCTTTTTTCCCATCTTTATAATGATGGCAACAAGACAATGAAAACCATTATAAAGCAGGAAACATCCGTCAAGGTTGCAGTTCAACGGGACCAAATCAGATGATCCATATGTAAAATATATAATATCAGTTAATAGTATTGGAAGAACCTAACTATGCAGCAGAACTACACAGTCTAACTTTCAAAAATTACTCACCTGTAAAGGGGTCAAACTTATGCAGATTCGTTCATAGCTTCCCTTCCGCTTGAAGCAAACACAAGTTAGTCCTTTACCAATCCAAGCAGGGGTACCACACGTAGAAGCATCTGCATATAAGCAATCAGTGGAGTTCCTCATTCCAGCTTGCGCTTCCAGCCAAAAACAATATTGAATCAAAAGAAAGATCTTAACAAGTTGGGCATCAGCAACTGAAACCGATTCATCATATCAAGTTCACTAAACAGTAAACAGTAAAAAAGCAATGCCCTGGCATAAATAGGTGTCTCTCCCTCCCTCTCTCTCTCTGTTTTTTTTTCCCGGAGAAGGAACCGATCAAACAGAAACAGTAATCAACCGAATGGAAGGGGACACAATCAAGTTGTGCATAGTGGAGGTGGAGTAATTTGAACAGTGAGCATTGTCGTCTTTTGCCCGACAAAACATAAAAGCAAAACGACATAGACCAGCGATGAGCTGGGATGCTCGACCCATGGAAGTGGGACCCCCCAACCGAGCACGTGGGAAGATTATACCGTCTGCCCGTCAGAGAAATTGATCCTCTTTTTTGTCTTCCATCCATATTGGCAAGTTTTTGAATAAAAACCAGAGAAAAGCAATAACAATAACAACAACAACAATAATAATAATTGAAGGAAGAGAGAGAGAGAGAGGCCAATGCATTGATATATGTAGCTTCACAGAGAACCATCTTCTTCGCCAATCCGAGGGATCCTCTCGATAGGCTTAGGTCTGCACGCAGGCGGGTCCCCACTACTCTTCGCATGGATTGTTGACGATTGGTTAAAAATAAGCGTACCACAGTTTCTCCGCAGATAAGTCCCAAATTCCATTGCATCCGGCACTAGAATTGATTTAATCTATCTCTCTGTATTTGTTTTTTAATTAAGCAGGTCGTATAATATTATCGTCTCCTCTGCATTGGATACTCCAAAACACTATAATATCATTAATTATTTCCCCCCTCTCTGACCGAAACGATGCCCAAATTACATGAGGCAAAGAATCAAGCCGAACACACCGAGAAACAATCTCATGGAACGAAGCAGCCCAAAAACAACGAGGAATCCAATGCAGTTATAGATATCGTCTGTAAATTAAAATAAACAGAGTAGAGTGCTACCTGAAGCGTGAGTGAAGCGAGAGGCGGAGGAGGAAGAAAAGAGAGAAGAAACGGCGTCGGATGTGCGTTGGAACCTGACGAGTGTCATGACATCTCAGGGCTTAATCAATCGATCGGAAACGGTTTCGCCGGCCGGCGGAACTCAAACATGGGGTCTAATGCTTCCTTTGCAGTTACAGTCCACGAAGAACGAACACCAAGTGGTGTAGTACAATCATCCGAGAGCGTCGTTTCTGTCTCCGCCATTTATGGGCTTCAATCACTAAATTACATGTTGAGCTTGAGCCATTTTCTTCATGGAATTTACAGAATTACAGTTATCCCCGCCTAAAAGTTCGGATGAACCGGATTTTTACGCATATAATAAATTTTCCACTTAAAAACTAAATCAATTAACTTAAAACACAATTATATATTCTTTTATTGCATCCCCCCAACACACAGGCGAACAGTACTAAAAACTCATTTTAAATTTTAAACTTGGTATAATTCGTTCTTCTTTTTTTTATTAAAGATATAAAGCAGTCATCATTATTACACAGTTTCATATAGGATAAAACTTACATCCAGTGTGTTATATCCTGGTTCTCCAGTTTTCCATTCACAAACTGCCACGTGGATTTAGTTTTACACCTAAGCAACGTCTGATCACCATGTTAGCATAGATGCCCGTCCATTTTTGCCGTCTTCTCCGTCTTCACGTTCTTCCCCATCTCCGTCTTTTAAGTTTTCTGCAGAATGTAATTGCTTTTACTTACAAACAGAATGGGTTGCTTGTTGGTTGCAGATATCGAACTATGGAGAAAAGATTTTGGCAGGTACCTTTGAACTTGTTTTTGTCTGCATTTAGTGTTATCGGTCTACCCATGTCTTTTCATTCTCACTATGGGTGTCCCTTAATGATTGACTGAACTTTCTGAGCTTTTCATTTCGGAACTAGATCATGTCATCCTTCTACAGTAGTGGGTACCTTTTGTAGTGATCAGACGGAGAAGACGGAGATCTGGAAGAACGTGAAGA